>JADDOH010016173.1:0-14473 GCA_016648135.1 Agrypnia vestita | reverse complement strand
TTTCCTTTGCAAGAAGTTATCCAAATTTCGAAAAAAATGGTAATCGTTGGGGCAAGGTCCGGAGAGTACGGTGGATGTCTTAGACATTCCAATTGAAGCTCCTCTAATTTGGTAGCCGTCTGTTGTGCAGTGTGTGGTCTAGCGTTATCATGAAGCAGCAGTAGCCTAGAGCGATTAACCAGCCTCGGTTGTTTAGCAGCTAGATTTTCCATCATGGTTTGCAGTTGCTGACAATAGACATCTGCCGTAATCGTCTGGCCAGATTTAAGAAAGCTGTAGTGAACGACACCAGCACTAGTCCACCAAACGCTCACACGTACCTTTTTTGGAGTCAATTTTCGCTTGGGGCATGGTTTGGCTGGTTCGGCAGGGTTCAGCCATTGCGAGAGCGGCTTACGTTATCGTACAGAATCCACTTTTCATCACAAGTAATGATTCGATTTAAAATACCTTCATTATTGTGCCGGTTGAGTAATGCAACGCAGCAGTCAACGTGCGTTTGTTGATTTGCTTCACTCAATTCGTGAGGTACCCACCTTTCAAGCTTTTTCACCTTACCAATTGGCTTCAAGTGGATTAAAACAGTTTTATCAATAACACCGCAGCCTGCAGCTAACTCGGATGTGGTTTGCGATGGATCCGCTTCCACAATAGCCTTCAATTCTTCATTATCAACTTTGGTCTCCGGCCGTCCACGGGGCTTGTTCTGCAGGTCGAAATTTCCAGAACGAAAACGTTGGAACCAAAAACGCACTGTGTTTTCTTTTGCGGCACCGTCGCCATACACATCATTAATCCTTCGAGCCGTTTCTGCAGCACTGGTGCCACGGTGGAACTCGTACTCGTAAATAACGCGATATTTCAAGTTTTTCATTTTGTAAACTGAGTGACGCAAAGAAAAAAACAATTGAGGAAAAAACAAATGAATTATAATTTTCAAAACACAAATACATGAGTAAATAGCTGTATAAATTTGGGTTTGGAATTCCTAACCAAAGAGAAGATATTTGAGATCAAATTTGCCAGTACGGCAAAATGCCAATTTCATGTGTAAAACCTAATATTAAAAATGTAGGCATAAATAAATAATATATTGACCATTACAGTTTTGTTAACAAACAAAAAAATTAAATCCCATTGCAGGGTTCATCGTCAGTCCTGATAGATCCTGTAATGGGATCCGAAACGTCGGAAAGAGAGGTCATATATACACCGCAGAATATCCCAGAAAACTATACACAGAAGATTCTGATCGCGCGCCGTGAAAACCTAAGAACATTTTTCAAGAAAACAATTTGAAGAAAACAATCAAGTGCTATTATTATAATTTTTTTAAAAGTAATATTTTAAATGGTATAACAATGATTAGAAATGCAAATCTTGCTTTGCGTGATACTTTCAAATAGCTGTCTAATTTAAATGTCGATTCAATGGGAACTATAACATGATCAAATGGTGTAACAATGATTAAAATGCAAATCTTGCGTTGCGTGATATTTTCAAATAGTTGTCTAATTTAAATGTAGAATTTGTAGATTCAATGGGAACTGTAACATTTCGTAATGCTTTGTATACATACTCTCACTTTTAACTTCTGTTGTACGAGTATTTCAACATTGCAATAATTTTGGACAAATTTGAAAATATGATTATATTTCCTGTTATTAATAATAAAATAATTTTAATCGAAGCGTACTATACTCAATTAAAATCACTCAGGCTTTTCTTCCCATCTCGAGAGTAAATATTTGATTAGAATCAAAGCAATATAAATCTAAAGAAGGAAATGCGAATTGATAAAAAACTGGATCCCTGTCGGCATTCCTTCAGCTCCGGAAATCCTAAAAGGAATCCAGCCGCTACGGTTAAGAGCATACTATTTTCAATCTCCCGAGAGTCGTAACCTACGTTTAACGAGAGATGCTGGACGTATACCATATACATCTGTGAAAGTTTAACTTGTCACTCAGCCACATAACCATTAAAACTATATACTATGTAATCAATTTATTTACATACTCGAAGAAAAATGTAAGAACAAGAACAAGCTTCAAAATCAAATTGTTTTTCTTATTATTATTAGTTATTTACCAAGCTTTTATTTTTACTTTTTTATTCTTTAATTAATTTTTATTAAGCTTCACATGTTTGTTTGTCTGCAAATTTAATAATAGAAATATCAACCAACAACTTTCCGACTAGACAGAGAACTCTGAAATTTTCAGCATATATGCATTTCCTATTACAATGCAATTTTCTATTGTTTGACAACATGATTTGTTTAATATTTTAAGAGACGTAATTAATTTTAATATTACGTAGTGAAAAGAACATAAATATCGATAAAATAGGACACTCATTTGATTAAAAAAATTTCAATTTCATATTGTTTGGGTTTTTATTAAAATTTAAGCCGTAACCCGTCACAAATGACGATAATTTTACATGCCGATTCCTAAAGAATAAGTATTTACTTATTTATAGCCGATACCCATGAATTAGTAATAAAGACTTACATCAAAATATTTTAACTTTTTTTTATATTTCCCCTGCCGGCAGCTAATGCTACTATTTCTACATGAGAGAGTACGGGCATTATCCTTGGCTTTACCCAACCGAGTTTCTCCAGGGTATGCTTGGCTACAATAGTTTAGAGACTAGAAGGAATGTGTATTTGATTACACATTTTTATCGATTGTTGCGCGGAATGATCGATAATCCTGAAATTATGCAGAGCATTGGTTTGTATGTTCCTGATAATTACACTAGACATCGTCAGCATAGATTGTTTCACATTCCAATATACAGGACCAACCTGCCGATGGTTATGCCTGTTGGAAGAGCCACAGCTATGCTGAACAAAATTGCTTTGGGTATTGATATATTCCATGTGTCTGAGGGGGTTTTCCGAAGCGGGATTCTCCTACACCTTTGACCAGATTTTATGTTATTTTTAATTTATTAAATATTTTCATTTTTGATATATACTTCCTAATACGTATGCCTTAAACATTTTGTTTGTCATGTTCATATTATCGTGAAATAAATTGAATTGAATTGAATTGAAAACCCTAGTGATTGTGTTGGGTGAAACATGAAATGGTTCATGTCTTTGCCAAGTCCTATACAGGGTGGAAAAAATCAGTGGGCCCTGAAGGAAAACCACTTTGAATCCTTATGATAGATTATTTTACTTAAAGGAAACATTTGTAGCTTGTTGGTCCTGTGGTTAGGACACTCGACTCGTGATCCAAAGGTTGCGGGTTCGAACCTCACTCCAGACTAGCAAGTTAGTCCTATTTTTAAAGGCACAATTAATATTCGAGAACTTTCTGCCAGTCTTGAAGTATACCGCAGGGACAGAAAACCTCTTTGTGTGATTTTGTATCTTTGAATTTGCTACAGTTGCAATGTAGACATGAACGGCTTCTTCTGAAATTGTTTTAATGATGCGCACGTGGACTAATTGTGTGGAGACTGCAATTTGACTGAAATATAAATGTAAAAATAATAATAATGTGTGCTCAATTAAATGAAATAAAAAATAAAATTGTAGTACTTCCTTAACATATTTTAATTGCTTACTTCTATCGAGTGTCCTTTTTTGGATTTCATGATTCATTAAAATTAAAATGTCTTTAGTAATGTGATGCATATAATGTTAAGGTATCAACGATTACTATTGCATTAACAATTAATAATATTAATGACCACCTTTCTTCTTATAAATCGATATGACGAGGGTCTAACAAAAAATCCTCATATCGTTAATTCAGTTATTGAATACGATTCTTCAATATAACAAAATTAATCTTAAAAAAAATTAATAAAAATAAATATACATATTTAAAATCAGTTTAAAAAGATGTGTCATCTACATACATGTTCCCACAATTATTATTACTAATATATTATAAAACAAAAAATTCATTTAAAAAGAGTCCTCTAATAAGTTTTCTGTAGTTTTTCGTAACATGTGTTTAATAGCGAGTTTTAATTTAAATTTAAGAGTTAGGTATTATAAATCTCTACTTGATTGCACTAACTTTTTTATAGATTGAAAAATAAGCATTAAGTTTTGATTTATCTATAAAGCATCGTTAAATTTTATAACATTACGTAACTATACCAATTAATCTCAAAAATGTAATATAAAATATCAAACATAATAATTTCGTTATCTGTCCGTCCGTCCGTCTGTCTGTCCCCGTTAATCCGTGTAACGTCCGTAATTTCGTTAAAATTCACTGCCTAAAAACGGTTCAAGCCCCATCTCCGGCCGTTTAACGTAACGACCAAACCCCAACCGGCCGAGTAACGTATGCTGCTACGGCCGCCTCTCCGTAGACCTCCAAAGAGATGCTTAAAAACACAAATAATAATAAATAAATAAAATATATCAAAGTCGCGAACCAGTGTTCCGTCATTTTTGACGGGGTGCAGCTAGTTATTAACTAAATGTGTGTATATCGGCAGAGAAAGTTATGGCCATTTTATTTCTTTCGGAGAATCGGTAGCGGAATGTGTGAATACTGTAATTTTCCATAATTATTATTGATATACCTAATTTTATCGCCAATCGGGTTTAATTCAGGGGGTCAAGGAGCTCTCTATGTTATGATTTATTCATGTTAAATATCTGATAGGAATCTGTTTTATCGACGCAGCGGGGGAGAGGGGAACGTGGCCAGCCAGTTGATAAAATAAGCGATGCTGTGTGACCGCAGAAACCTCGAGGCGTGTCCAAGCTGACATAAATATCTTGTTATCTCCACGCTGTCATTTTCTTTGATGCGCTCATTGCCCCCACATACCCCACATACCTACCTGCCTAAAGGTAGCCATCTGCCTTTAATAACGACTCATAATTAAAATGTTCTACCATTTTCTCAGCATCACAGATTCACCAAGAGCCGGATCTGCCAGCTATTTATATATATGTGCCTACTATGTTGGCGTTCTCCATCCGAACTTGGTCTCATAGTGTTTAGGATTATGAAGTAGTCACATGGGTGAATTGTTCTCTAGAAAGAAGAAGGAAGAGGTCATTTTCTATTTAGCGAAAGCAAACAAGAAAATGAGAGACTAAAAAATGATTGTGTTAGAAACCGCAACAATTGATAAGCTTGCAAAAAATACACTAATATGAATGAGGTTCGAAGGATGTGGTGAAACTTAATACTGAGACGCATTATATTTTTTATGAGGGATCATGGCTTACTGGTTCGAAATATAAATTAGTTGAATATGATTTATTGTGATATACAACTTTCTTGAAATTCTCATTCTAAAAAAAATATTTATCATTGTCTTGCATTAATTTTTGTTTTCCGTTTTCCAAAAGGAATAAAATCTACAAAGCTACAACATACACAGTTTTTATATAATCGATCTCAGATCTGAATTATCTACATAAAAGCTCAGTATTTATTACAATACATTTTCAATACGACAATTTTAGAAACACAGTTGTGTATTATTTATTACAATCTTGAAACTTACCCAATTCCTTAGTTTTTTGGCGGGTTGTGTATGTGTTTGAATAGGATTCTTACCCATCCAGAAGAATCCTCTCGTGTCAGCATGTGGCGTGCGTTCAGCGAGTGTTGCGTATGTTGTGTGTGAGATGAGTGCTGCAGAGGCAGATGTTGGCAGATCGGTACAGGGTGCAAATGATACTCACGGTTAAACGTTCTTATTTATCGTAATAATTTACAGATGGTGTTGCGTGCAGAAATATCACTTTTGCTACGGCGGCCGGCGACAGAGTGGTGGTACCGGTAGGCAAGTGGGAGCGGTTCAAACGTATCGTGCCCGTGATTGGCGTACACGAGTCAGATGCGTACGATTAGAACTGCGTCGGCTCTTAACCTCCACAGTTTTTATAATACTGTTTTACGTATTATATAATGAATCACGTTTATTTAATTTTCGTCTTTGGTTTTTTATTATAAAAATAAAAATAGTTAACTATATTTAACTATTTTTTTATATTAATAAATGCTGTAGACATTAGGTTACTATTGTTTTTTTCTCAGTTAATAATACCTGGTACTAAGTACCGTATACATAGAGAAACACGTTATAAAATACTTATACTATAGGCAGAAAGAAAATATTATGATAAAATTAAAAGAAACCCATTATTTGCATTTTTCAGTGCATATTTCATTTTTCACATTACAGTACCCTTAGGTAAGTTTAAGATTAGCCAAATATATTATTACAGTCCTTAGACTATAATAATTAAAGTTTAAAAAATTGTATTCTAAATTAAAGTTTAAAGAATTAGTTTACAAATAACTATTAAAAAACGATAAAAGAACGCACAGCTGTTTTACGAGTATATTAAATAATATTACCTATATCGTAAAATGTTTAATACTTTTTTACAAATTTATTTATTGGGCCATAACTCCTCCCAATACGTCACTGACCACTGTCTCATTTTTTGTGCTGCATCTAAAGACAGTCTTCAAGTTTGCAGCTCATTTAAAGTCAGCACAGGATCGCCAAGAAAAGTGGTTTCCTGCCAAGTGGGAGAATAACCTGATTTTGATTATTCTCGTTTATGTTTTGTTTATACAGAGAAGTCAGTGAAACATCCCCCAGCGGACACCCTCGCTTGAAGTGTGTGTTTACACAACTAAGAAAAATATGTCGTACAAATATACTTGGGTACAAATATTCTCATAAATATACTTGTATTCATGGATATAAGATATATTACATTTAATAAATTATTTGAGACAGGGACGAGCTTTTTTACTTTTTATTTAGTACTTGAACTTAAGCGTTTTCGAAACAGAATGTTGGATCATACTGAATAACGAACTTAGCCGTGATGTTTATTAAGTCGATTTTTCAAAAAAAGTTTAATCTAAATTTTGAAAGAACAATGCGAGCTATAACATCCATAAAATCCGTTATATCCCATGTGCTCGAGTATACAGATTTTCGAAAACTTTAGAACGGAGGGTGCTTTGAAATTCTCTAAAAAATTGTGGGGTAATGTCCGCATAGCGTCAGCAGTTCTACCAGCACGGGGATTACATCCACTATACCTGGGAGCGTTGACCTGAAGATATTGCACCATCTAATTTCCATTTTCCAATCGTTTCTGGATTTGCTGACTTGAGTACTTCCAGTCGTGAACCAGACATTCAAAGTCGATCGGTCAGCGATAAGGTTTTCCAACTGGAAGACAAACGAACAAAAAATCTGCGGGCTATATAAACGGTAATCTTTCGACATTATAGAAGTCGGCCAGTCAGTCAATCAGTCACATTATTACTCCAGTTCTGCTTCCTTACTTGTATATTTTCACTGGCTTCTGGAGCTTAACTCTGGGAGAAATAAACAAAACCGATCGCTCTTCCATTCTATGACCTACAAACCTTTCCTAAAAATTGAATAATGATAATTTACACAATTGGTAGTATTTGTATCGAAGTTTACATAAAATACGTTGAAATTCACTGTTCTTCCAAGTGATAAAATAATTTTCTGAGTTCCTCCATAAAAAATATGTATTTACATTTATCCGCAGGATAGTAGTCATTAAACATTTTCGATATGCCATCTCCTAGAGAAGGAACAAGCCGATAAAGATAGAATCATAAAATTAGTCACAGAAATAAATCAGGTTTTTCTATGGCGCGCAAGAAACAATAGGAGTTTCAGATTTTCTTGCGATTCCACATCTAATGTTCAAAAAATCAATTCTAAATACGATGTGTTCGTTGTAAAATACCACTGTGTGCAATGTGAAATGTTTCCATTGTAATATCTCTTTGCAAAACAACAAGCAAAATATAATCCATCCCCAGAAAAATTTCGTTATGTCCAAAGAAATATATCTTAGTGTCCGATATAATACCTCAAAGTGTCCGCTGCAAAGTCCCGAGACATCCGATTAAAATCTCGAAGTGTTTGTTTTATACATTATTACAAACTACTGTCTGATCGCAATCAAAAATGTCCGACACTTGAAAAATTATGAAATTAATAAAAAAACCTCTTCACACCATGATTTATAAAGATTTTTAACACCTGCGGTAAAGCAGCTATAGCAATTTCACGAATCATTCAAGATTATGTAGTTTTTACAGTGGCCAATAGGCTTTAAAAAGTTTCCAAAAGTTTTTACTGCGGTGATTTTTATTGCATAGGAAATGAAACACTACATTCAAAATATACCCGTTTATGGCAATGGAACAAGTTTAGTATACATATATCGAGGGAAGAAAGTCAAAAGGGTTAGTGATTATTTCGAACTATACAGGAGAGCAAAATAAAGTTCTGTCAATCTGGTTTTATCAATTTTTCTTTTATTATTAAACGATTTTCATATTTTTTTTATCCAAAACACATATGGAAATTGTTTAATAATAAAATAAAGATAGACAAAATCAGATTGACAAAACATTATTTTACTTTCCAGTTTATAAATCTCTAAAAAATCACTAAAGCCCTTTTGGCTTTCTTCCCTCGATATGTATCTTACAGTGTACATATTACTGCAGATACGCATTCGACTACAGGGTATTAAGAAGGACTAATATATCATGTCCCGCGTTCAACTTCGATAGTGTGCTACCTGTTCCAAGCTCAACTACTAAATGGTTCAGGTACATATCAGGTCAGTAGAGTGTTGGCTAGGATAAATCTACTTAAGCATATTTATAAGACCCTTATTAATGATAAAAAACTCAATAGCTTTTGATTTTTTCCGAAAAAAACCATCATGCGATCTGCTGATAATTAAAAATGCAAATCATCATCGTATCCCTCGTTTCTGGGGAAGAATGTCTCTTACAATGGGTCCGCATCAATTTTCCCTCAAAGGTGTGCGGGTGTGCGGCCGCACACACATATATAGGTACATATTAGTCCGCACTCATGTTCTCAACCCCCGCACAGAAATAAACACACGAAACCAAATTTAGGTTTGACTTTATAAACCGAACATTGACCAAAATTTTATTACGTGCACCAAATGTTGCACACCCATCCAGTAGTTCTCACTTCTTTCTTTTAAAGAAGGTGCACATTTGCGCACATATTTTTTTGGTACAAAATTTGCTCTGATTGGGCTTGGGAAAACAGCAGCTGCGCGATGATTTCTGCGCCCCGTTTATCCTCCTCTATCTTTTCGCTTTCTTCTCCTGATTGCAGTGGGCTGCTGGCATTCTGTTTCGAAGTACTGGATGTACACTGTACACAATTTACCTACAGTTGGGCCTGTCTTCTGTAGGTAGTTTCCAGGTATCTGCTCTTAATGTTAAACATTTGAAGATTCGTTTTCAGAAAGCAATCCTTTATTGTATAATTATATTAAGTGTGTATTATTATACTGTCACTGGTTGAGGGTACAGGAGCCAGATGAAAATTATTATGATGACATTAATTAGCGATTTATTAATGAATGATTAATAATTAATAATTTAATGGAAAACGTCACTTTATACAAATTAAACTTAACGCTATTCGTTAAATCACACTATTTTGTAATATCCACTCATATATGAACACTTGAATTTCGGAGGGTAACTCGTACGTACCGTTCGATTATTTCTCTCGATATCCAAGGAGAATCCTCTTGGCAAGGTTTAATATATCCCCGGGAGGAAGACGAACGGTGGGTCGCCCCAGATTAAGATGGGAGAAACAGAAATGCGTATGAAAACAGAATGGCTTTGGAAACTTGACTCACGCGGAAGCAGCGCCAGACAGGAGAAGCACCTTGTCGAGTCTTTGGGCCCCCGACGCTACTAGGACAAGGGGATGAAAATGATGGTGATGATGGATTTAGGCAGGAATTTACCTGTAATGGTCTGTTATACCCTGTATAATAATTCATTTTTTAAATATGTTTGTATTGTGCTTATACAAACAGGAATCTTTTTTTAACTTTTTTTTTGCAAGCATAAGGAAGTGTCTTTCAGTAAGCAGATATATACTGCTCACATGGCAAGGTGCTGACAGACGCTGGTAAACGCTATCCAGAGAGGAAGACTCCTTCGCTCACCCTTGTACGCCACCGCAGTTCAATACCAGAATGTTGTAACATTATTCATTAATAGTTTATTGTGTATTCATTTACCACCTTATTACAATCCTCTTTGTTCAGTGAACATTTATTTATTATTATACGGATTCCTGGCTTGGAAATAGTTGCGAATTGACCAGAACGACCTCAGTTAAATGACCTGATTGATTGAGAATGGTCTCAGCTACAACTTCTAAGGTTTTGCATTCCTTCATTGCATGTACCTTGTATTGTGAATTATGTGGTGCGACAGTTTTATCCATAATATTTTCAAGTTAGGTAGGTGCCTTTGCAAAAATAAGTTCGAAAATGTTGATGCTATACAGGGTGTCTCGTAGCTGTAGCAAAAACTTTAAAGGTAGTTTCCTGCCCTGATAAAATGAGTCGAAATTTTTCAAGCAATCATGACCTAATTAATATCAATATTAATGGAGATATGAAATATCAGAAATAGCATTTTTTTTCAATATTTCTGACTAATTTCTTGCAAAAAGTTGAACTATCATGAATATTAGAATGTTTTGGAAATGTCGAATATGAGTATGTATACGAGAATATTCGAGAAAAGTTCAATTGTTTCATTCGGATCCCGCTGCGGCGAACCGCGGCTATATGTGTCTAGAAACATTCCTGTTATAGTTATTGCCACATTATTTAATTTTAATACACCATAATATTCCGTTAAATAAATGTTAAATTTAATTTATTTTTCAAAATATGTATATGTTTACGAAATAAAGAATAGAAATAGCTAATAAAGCGAGTATTTGATTTAGACTATCCGGTCCTATTTACTGAAATAAATAATGCCTTCTGGGACGGCTCTCGTTCCGAAGAGAAATAAATAACAATAATACATCCATATGGGACTGCATTCGTAGAACAATGAATCCCGAGCAATTTATATGACCTTAGCTACGAGTCTAGATTAAAAGCGGCCTGTTTATGGGAAATCTATGGAGAACCAGTTTTTTCCTCTCGGAATCGTAGTGGCAGATCATTGTTCCTTGGGCCTTGGACAGTAAGCCTTGTGGTGACAATGTCAGTGTCGTCTGAGTATTGGTTATATACCTACAGTTGTCTGAGCTATGTACATACGAACGTCTGGCACTAACTGTGATATAAACATTAAATAGATAAACCAAAACTCCTTCCATTCTTAAATGTAGGTACTAAATAGAAAGAAAAACTAGAAATTTTAATAAATACGCTGACAAAAAATTCAATGATTCATCAAGTTGATTTGATTGCTTTGTTTGATTCGGTATATTAACAGTATATTAAAAAAAATACTGTGAAGTGAATAAATATATAAAATCATTAAAAATACTTTTATTTTTAGAATTAAATAGAAGTTCATACAAAAGGTCAATAAATTCATAATGATTTTTTGTCTTTAATTGTATTTAAAAATAATAACAACACGTTTAACTTTCACTAATTATTATTTATAATACTTATATATAACTTTTTCGATGCTGACTCATCATATTCAGTAAAATTACGTAAGGAATCTACTTTACGAAAAATAGGTGAAATTATTATTTTTTTTTTTAAAAAGTATAAACCTTTGGGGATGGTTAATTACACATTTGAACAATATATATTTTTTTATTAAATTAATTTATATAGTCATTTTTTTAACAGAAAGAAAAAAATCTATATAGCCCGGTACTTACCTAATAAAATGAAATACATTCAAATTAATCAATTTAACCGTAACTAAAGATTATCGTATCAGCATACCCAAATGAGGAAATCCATATAATTTATTATTTATATTAAAAATGTGCATTTGCGCACAAATCAAATAACAAATTAAAGACATGGTCGTTCTAGAACATAGAAAAGTATTTTTAGATTAAATCGCATAAAATACTGTACAAATACATCTGCTATGTGAGAAGAGTTAATGTATAATAATGTATGAGTGTCTGAATCAGATAAATCTGATCTGATAAGATAGGTTTACTGATCTATTTAGATAGGTTCCTTTCATTTAAGACAACAGTTTAGTGTAGGTTGTTACGGGCTGTAGCACGACAGCTGACAGCAAAACATTATTATCATTAATAGCACCTGCAATAATCTCAAGATATCTTCGAAACGTAATTAGAGAGATTGTATACTTGTAGACTCTCCTATGTACAATAACCTATTCCTACAGTAGTGATTCTCCGAGAGCCAATGTATACTTGATCGTGAATTTTAATTATTGTCGAAAAAATAATTGAATTATCTAATTAGTTTTAAATATCATAGAAAAATGCTATAAATGTGCAATACTGAATAAAAATTGTAATCATTAAAAAAATAAATAATAATTTACTATTTTCATTGATTTCAAAAGAATTTGATCTAAATATTTCATTTACGATAGGTCATTTATATATAAATATTAAATAGATTTACACAAATTTCTTTCATTATTGAATCAAAATACAGGGAAAAACTAGAAAATTGTATAATATCGCTGACGAAAAATTCAATGATGCATCTATTATACATCTATTATGCATCTATTATATATTGTTATGTTGACTGCTTAGTATCAATTCATTTCAGCTGAGGTAGAGAAATATAGTATTCTACATAATATATACTATTTGAAATGAAATAAATGAAGTGAAATCGCTTCATCTTTTTATACAAGAATTTTTTTACCTTGTTCATTCAACATGTGACTGAGAATTGTTTAGTGACACAAATCTAAAATTCTTGAGAGTACTCTCGCCCACGACAATCATTTTTTGAATTTCTTTTATGGAGGTAAACGCATTAGAAATATAAAATAAAATAACCAAATTAATTAATTAATTAGAAAGACATACAGAAAAATCTAATTCACGAAAAAATATTAGGTTATCCCAGTAGTAACCTAATATTTTTTCGTGAATTAGATTTTTCTGTATGTCTTTCTAATTGATTAATTAATTTGGTTATTAAATATTTCACAGAACTTCGTTCTGAAAAATTACAACTTCACAAATATGAATGTGTTCTTGAATATATATATATAATATCTGTTGTATAAATGTATGTCCAAATAAAAATGAATTATTCAATTAATCATGGCGTCCATCTAGCGGTGGCATTGCAAAGTAATTTCAACTACCGTATCAAAAAAGTGGATTGCTCTATGGACAAAAATAAAAATTAATCAATTAATAAAAATAAGAACTACATATAAGGTCGATATATATTCACGGAAACATAGAGGGTTGCTATGCTTAGTGGTCAGAGCACCGGCCCCGGAAAGGAGGTGACCTGGGTTCGTATCCCAGTAGTAACCTAATATTTTTTCGTGAATTAGATTTTTCTGTATGTCTTTCTAATTGATTAATTAATTTGGTTATTAAATATTTCACAGAACTTCGTTCTGAAAAATTACAACTTCACAAATATGAATGTGTTCTTGAATATATATATAAAATAAAACTTTCACAAAAAATGTATAGGTACTTTTTTATATAAGTATGTTAGGAGTACCTACAAGAAGATTGCAGATCCAACGAAAACCTGATTAAAACATGTTTTATATGGGTTTAATTTTTATTTTAGTTCCTTGGACCCCTTTCTCATCCTCTGAAGAGTTTTATTTGTTTTTTGTGTTTATTCCAAGAGCATCCTGCATTATGCATTGAATCGTCGCACTTTTTAGTATCGTTTTGTTGGAGAACCGGTGCAGTGCGTGCAAGTAGCTCTTTCATTATTTCATACATGCGTTGCTAATATGAAATTGTACGTACAATGTCACAAAGAGAAAAATATGACCGCTGATTATTCCATTTATTTTGAATTTTCTTTTATATTTATATTAGGTCCTTACATATGAAATTGGCGTTTTGCCGTATTGGCAAATTTGATCTCAAATATCTTCTCTTTGGTTAGGAATTCCAAATCCAAATTTATACAGCTATTTACTCATGCATTTGTGTTTTGAAAATTATAATTCATTTGTTTTTTCCTCAATTGTTTTTTTCTTTGCGTCACTCAGTTTATAAAACGAAAAACTTGAAATATCGCGTTATTTACGAGTACGAGTTCCACCGTGGCACCAGTGCTGTAGAAACGGCTCGAAGGATTAATGATGTGTATGGCGACGGTACCGCAAAAGAAAACACAGTGCGTTTTTGGTTCCAACGTTTTCGTTCTGGAAATTTCGACCTGCAGAACAAGCCCCGTGGACGGCCGGAGTCCAAAGTTGATAATGAAGAATTGAAGGCTATTGTGGAAGCGGATCCATCGCAAACCACAACCGAGTTAGCTGCAGGCTGCGGTGTTAGTGATAAAACTGTTTTAATCCACTTGAAGCAAATTGGTAAGGTGAAAAAGCTTGAAAGTTGGGTTCACCTCGAAGATTGATTGAAGCTAAAATCAAACAAACGCGCGTTTGACTGCTGCTTGCATTACTCAACCGGC
>JADDOH010016172.1:0-50284 GCA_016648135.1 Agrypnia vestita | reverse complement strand
TATATCTTCCCTTCTACTCCCGTCCCACATTCCCCTCCACCCTCTCCACTCGCTGTTAAAGTAAGTTAAAGTAAATTACTGTATTTAGTGAAAAATTTGTAATTGGCATAATTTTAAAAACCTTATTTCATATTTGTTAAGATTGTAGTTTTGCTGTTAATTTTCCCCAAAATAAAATAAATAAATAAATAAATGACCTTGCATTATTGACGAGCTGTTCCACTTGTTAATAATACTCCTCAGACTTACAGGCAACTTCATTCACCGGCTAGTCAGAAGGTTCACGCATGAGAAAGGGGTTCTTTCGTTTACAAAAAAAATATATACTTTAAATAGCTACAATTTTAGACATGAATTACATTACTTTGTGGAGACCAGATAGGACATAGGGGTACATTGTGAAATACAAATTATGCTGTATGTTGACAAAAATTTTACAGGTTTATTTAAAATATTAGACAAAATTCCTCTCTCAGATTTAACAAAATGCAGAATTAAAATTTGGTGAGGCAAAATTGCACAAAAATAAAAATTTAAAATTAAGTTCAGTTATACGAGAAATAGAAACATAGGGGTAGCATGAAAATTATTAATGGCCCCGCGTGGTTCGTTTAACAGAAAATAAAGAATTTATGCAAACAATTGAAAATTTTGAGCTATACAATTTAGGAAACATACTATAGGTTTGTTATTACACTAAAGTTTAAAGTAAAAAGGTGTTTCATCGTGAATTTATGTTGTCCCGTCATTGGAGAAATAGAAGTATTAAATATTACTTGTGTATTCTGGTAAATTTTGAGGTTATATTTATCCGAAAGCGCCAAATGATAAGTGTTCCACAGCTAAGATTAAAAAGGTTTTGAATGTACTGGGATATTTACAGGAGATTCCAGAAGATCGCGCATTCCTCCGATTTTAATGAAATTATCAATATTTTAACGGCTACAGCAGCCATTGTTGTCACATATAAAATGTACGCTGCGCGCACTCGGGCCCTGCTTATAATTAAAAAAAACTACAACCAAAATGTTTTTCTATTGCTATTGTATCAGAATAAGTTAAATAAATTGTACTTTACCCGATTTGGGGTCCTGAGAATAATTATCTGCTACATTTTGACTGTCTCGTATCGCTTTGAATCCACTAGTGACTCGGCGTAAAAGCAAAGACAACGAGTATGGCCCGGAATAATCCAAGAATATGGTCCCATTGTTCATACAATGAAAATAAGTATTTCACTATATAATTTAATGTCCGCTTGATTTAATTTAACGGAAATAATCGTAGTCTAAATTAAACAAACCAAACCTAATAACCTAACCTAACCAAACCTAATAACCTAACCAAACCAAACCTAATAACCTAACCTAACCTCATATATTGCCTATGAAATTGTAAATATGCAGTGCACTTTTTCGAAAGTTTAAAAGTTGTAATATGCTATTTAATACTTACTTTTTAAACGTCAATTATCTTTCATTTTGTTTATTAGCACTTTCAATAAAATAGTGAAATAATCATTTTCGTTGCATATGCAATGGGGACCCATTATCTTGGATTCTAGGCCGTTGGCCCACTGGAGAATGGCGTACGTTCAAAATAGCAATTCCCGGTGGGTAGTTTTGAAACATAGAAAAGCGGGCAAAGTGGTGGAACACGCGTGGGATAATAGTGAGGGTCGTCGACGTATTTACCGTCGACCCAGAAACGAGACCGTCCACGCGTCCATCGCGAGACGATCAACTAGTTGAATTCGTCAACTAGTTGACGCGTCAACTTCGTTACGCGGACGTCGCGGACGTTCTATCTAAACATCGGGACGATGGTCAACTGTCTACGGTTCAACGCGACGCTTCTCGACGGCTCAACCGGTGGCTATTTTTATGACGTTAATTTTTAAAATTTAAAGAAGTTCGAAGGAATATAGTTTCGGGTAAGTAAAACCGCTACTTGTGCTTATATGTAAAAAGAAATATTTTATTATTTATTTGTTTACGCACTTTATAGGCTTTTACATATTGTTTTATATACTTCTTTCTATATATAATAAAGAAAGAAGTAGGTATACACAACAATATCAGGTGTAAGCCGTAAAATATTTTTTCATTAAAAAATAAAATAATTAAACAGAATTGTTTTATTTTATACAGTGCAAAATTGGGAATTCACCGAAACGTCGCACGTGCACATCGCACAAATCTAGTAAAAAATAATAGATTCAGTAGCCGGCAAACATCTTGAAACTTTTCGGCGTAGTGGGGGGAAGTTTGCGCATGTACCATTCCACCAACGAGACCCAAAATTTGTCTTCCGCGCATTCCCCCACTACGCCAAAAAATTTCAAGATGTTTTCCGGCAACTGTAATAGCTTATTAAGCATATCTCACCCTACGCATGCATTCAAATTTCAAGTCTCTGTCATAGTTCGTGTACACAAATCTGCAATGTTTGGTCGTGTACTTGTTGGAGGAGTTGTGTGGAGTTGAAATGAAATTACCCGTTGAGCCGTCTATGACGTCTATGGCATCTACAAGTCGACAGCGAGAGATGAGAGAGAAATAAACGAAGACGTTTTGTCTTGCTCTCGCTCGTTGCTTTGCACTACGTTGAATCTTGAATCGTCCACCGTCCATGGCGTCCGCCGTCCACCGTCTACGAATTCAACTAGTCCATGCGATAAACGTAAACCGTCGACGCGTCGACGCAACGTCAACGGTTGATTTCAACTAGTCCGTCCATTCAACGCCCATCCCTAGGGGATACGTCACGACATAATCTATCAAAAAAATATTTTAACAGCCAACCGTATAGAATTATAGTACGTGAAAGAAAACATGAAAAAAATAACAGTACCTAATTGTTGAGAACACAATAATAACAAAAGAACCTAATTGTTGAGAACCAGAGGTTATAAATCTCTTTGTTGAGAACGACAAGGAATTGTATGAAAGAGTATCTACTGCAAGGCCTGCATTGCCACTGTCATTTTGTCGGCAGGTAATTTGTCTTGTTAGGTCTCACGTTACTACCGTTCATGACAACTTGAGTGCTCGCGAGGGGTTAACTACCCTGGTGTCTTCGAAATCTAAAAGAAGATAAATTTTTTTAATGTTCTTTTTATTTTAGTGGTTTTCCTTACTTTTTGATTTTATATAATTCAAAACAAATTAAATTAATCCATTTTTCGGAGAACAGTTGTTCTTCAGAAAGGATATAAACACGTTGTGGTGATATATTTAATTTTATTAAATAAAATCAACATAACTTTGTTTTCACCACTTTAACAGATAAATTTCTACATGTTTCGAGGAAGATTTTCCCATGTTCAAGATACTAGTTTACTATGATGAAGATGAAAATTTTCAGAATAACTAATATACCAGTTATCCTGAAGTTGAGAACACCGTTCTTGAGACATCTTGATATTTATATGTTAAAGTGGTGAAAACAAAGTTATGCTGATTTTATTTAATTAAATGAATCAATTACAAAGATATAGTTATTTAAAAAAAAAATCTCTTTTGATTAAATAATTGATTTCCAAAGGGACGAAAACATTGAACATTTAATTTCTAATTGATTTATTTAATTTCTTTCACATCATAGAACCAGTTGTTAAATATCAAAATTTGTTTTTTTTCGAATACTCGCACATACGTAAGTATTTTTCTAACATGGTCTAGATATGTATTGTAATCACTCGCGAGATTTTCTCGGTAATCTTCCGTATTGGTGGCCTTTTGATTAGTCTGCTCCTTTTTTTTCTTTAACCAGAATGCACACAAAATATGGTCGAATAAATTTTTGACTCGCGTGTGAACCAATACCCGCTCGTTCGACAACAACTAGTTTGCGGTAACTCGCACACACAGAGAGAATTAGGTGTCCATATATATGTGGATATCTCACAACTAGAGACTCTCTCTCTCTCTCTCCGATGGCGCTACAGCCCAAATTGAAACCTTGGCCTCCAGCATCGTTCTCCTCTAACTCTCCTTATCCTCAGCCGCTGTCTTCCAATTGGCCACCTAGAATAGAGTGCTGGAAGTAATGTGCCTATAAAATGCTGCATTTGATACCATAAGGCCAACTTTTTAGCATCCACGAGTGTTCATCTGAAACCCATCGAATCCCGGACAATGTGACGAACACCAATATAACATGACAACAGATAGAGAATGGGCGAATGGTGAAAATTCGGCGCCATAAAACGGGGACTAACCAGTTAAGGAAAGAAAACCCAACAGAAAACCCCGGTCCTTCAGGTTGTGGGTTGATCGAGAGGCTTTTAACAATGTAAAATGTGCAACTAAAAACTACCAAGGATAATCCTGAATATTACGTACCTCGTCTGATTGTGCCAATATGTATCAACAATATTGAAAAAACGTTGAAGTGATAATACTGAAAAAAAAAATGAAGAAAAATGAAAGAAGCGGAAGAGACAGAAGCTTGTTAGTGTAGTGTTGATGACGCCTATAGACATGTTCATGACGTCTAGTGATCTGGTGGATATATTTCCAAATAAATACATATTGTGGGATATAAAAGCGTAGGCAGCAATATCCAATATATGAAAAAATGTTTTGAAAGCAGTCACCGAGGTTTATGCATTTAAAATGTATCATATATCCCTTCCACAAACATGATTCTCATAAATTTATTATGTTTCCTATAAAATATCGAATTCCTTACATTATAAATCAATAATCCTCGATGATCTCAGTCTTAAACTTTTTTATATATTTTTTAATACATCTTCTTTCTTTTGTTCATACCTCGTATATGTATATGCAGATGTATTGCTATTTTTATTTTGCTCCTCTTTTTCTTCTTGTCTCTTTCCCTTTTTACTAAGTTGATCTGTCCTTTCCTCCTCATTCCTGATTCATCTTTGATTCTTTGACTCTCGTAGTTTGTTCTTAACCTTTAATTTTTTGCATATTGTTAAGTTACTGTTGATTTATTTTAATACATAACATGTTAGTTTGGAAAACGGAAACTTGTAAGATGGTCTTTATAATATTTGATATTCATGTGTTACCTGATTTTCAGTTTATGTTCTGCAAGTTTCTCAAAAATAAAAAATAAAATTAATAATGTATAAATAAATATTTGGAACGCAAAATATTGGAATCTGACAAAATCTTTTTAAAGAAAATTTTAAAAATCATTTAACTCTAAATTGAACTATTTGACAAGCGCTGGATCAGCTTTGAGTGAGGCTGACACGTTCATTGGCGTTTTTGTATTTAAACACAAAAAGCGTTGCTTTACTGAATGAAATCTCAAAATAATACTAGATTATTTTTAGAATGCGCAGCAGAGGAAAAATTATTCTCTTTTTTGTCGCGGAAAAGCTTCGTGGCGTTTTCCTGTTTGAGAGCTGCGTTTGAGTATTTCAGCACAGCTTTCAAATAAGCTCGCTGTGTGTGTAAAATAGATAGATACACCGAGCTAGTTAAAGCTAGCAGACGACGAGAAAACCTACTGTTACTGGAAAAAATGTATTAAGTTAAATTCCATCACTTTATCGTACGACCATTAAAAAGCATACGATAACACAAAATCGTTTAAGGAATTAAAATAAATTACAGAAATCTCACAGAGACGAAACTTTGAATATGAAAAACGTACTTGGAAGACTTTTTTACGATGGTCCTGGGCCTGCAACCTGTATGAACTGGCTTAAGAAATCACACTATACAATGCAACGTTCACTAATTCCGTCGTAAAAACATCCACACATTATCGAATTTTTTAAAGTTCTATACAAGTAAAAACCTGATAATCTTTCGTTAATTTGAATGGATCTTGCTAAAGACATCTGTAGATCTTTTTCATGAAGTATATATATAGATTTTCGTAGCTATTAATGATACCGTGTTTTTTAAAGTGGAGTAATAAGCAGTACACTTTTTAATGTGTACTTGAAATTCTTACGAATCATTTTACCATATATACTAGAATCAGTATCTTCAATTTTTCAACTCTTCATACACCAGTATATATGTATAAAAAATATATATAAAAGCATCAATAAAGAAAGTTTATTAAAAATAATATATATGGAAATGAATTAAACCTTAAACGTGTATGGAAGTCTTTTGTAAGGTAGCCCAGGGCTTAGACCTGTATAAGCTGGCTTAAGTGATCACCTTACACAATGCAACATTCACCATTTCCACTGTAATTACATCCACACATTATCAACATTTTGAATGTTGTATTTATGTTCTAAATCAGTTTCTTTCATATATTTGAATGGATTATGTTAGAGACATGTACAGTCCTTACCATGACATAGATTACATATATTTCACATCACAGAAGAAAGCAACTTCCAGGAGTTTATATGGGTTTGAGTGTCGCGTTGGAAGCCGCTTCCTGGATGATTATCTGCCGATTTTGGACTCCTGGTGCTAGAGATGAATTCAGCCTATTCTAATTCATGTACTGCCCTTTCCTCAAGGGAAGTATCGTTCTCCTTTTCCTTCACCGTCCTCTTTTCGCCATCCCACTTTATGCTTCATAATCATGTATTGCAACTTTTTTATTGTCTTAGATCTCTTCAATTAATCAATCTATATTACTAAATTCTTAGATCAGATCAGACTTTAGTCATAAATAGAATCTTTTGAGTGGGTCCACATTTTTTAAGAATACAATACTCTATTTTATTCCTGGGGGACATCATTAATCAAGATATATTATAGATGTCTCATAGAGACGAAACTATTTTTTTATATGGGAAAGTAGATATGGAAGTCTAGAAAGAAGGTATATAGAAAAAATGAATGAACACTCAAAAAGACTTCCATACCTTCTTTTCCATATAAAAATATAGCTTCATCTCTATGAGACACCTATAATATATCTTGATCAGTCATGAACCTTTTTTTTTAATACACATTCTCTCCTTTGCTTAGACCCGTATATTATGTACACGCAGATGTATTGCTCACATATCTTTATGCGCTATATTTCTTTTGGTCTTTTCCCCCTTTTACTAAGTAGATCTACATTTTCGCTATATTTCTTTTGGTCTTTTCCCCCTTTTACTAAGTAGATCTACATTTTCGCTATATTTCTTTTTCTCTTTTCCCCCTTTTCCTATGTAGATCTACATTTTCCTCCCCATTCCTAATTCCCTTTTTATCTTTAATTATTTGATTCTTTTGCTTTGTTCTTAACATAAACCTTTCATATATTTTTTTTGCTATATTTTTACACATAACATGTTAATTCTGTGGAATCTTGTAAGATGGTAACTATACATTTTAAATACTCATGTGTATGTTAATTTTCATTTGTACTATTAGTTTCCCGTTAATAAATATTTAAAAAATACATATCTTATTATCTAAATAAATTACAGCGCTGGAGAAAGACTCGAACCTCGGACTAGCGGACGACAATGCGACAATTAAGCGACATAGCCATCACCGCTTCACACTGGCGCGTCAAAAATATACAATATATACTCACATTTTAAAAACTGTAAAAAACGTTGTTACATTACGTCTAATGTACACTATTTAGTAGAGCGATTTCATTTTAAAAATTTTCTGTCAGATATTTAAAATATGTATTTTTTATTTATCGTAACTATTTCTAGTTTTTACAATTCTTTTTCTATTAAAAACCCAGCAACAGTGCTCCTTCCCCGCCCCTTTTCTCGGTACTGAGGTAGTGCTTGAAAGAAAAAGGTTAAGAACCGCTGGCGTGCGGAGTTGGAATGGGACAGTAGAGCAGTGATTACACACGGGTTGGATGGGACAAAGGGGAGTATTTTTCGGGAGTTCTCACGAAACACGAAAATACTTCAGACGGTTGAAAAAGTTCCCAGAACTGTTCGAGAGTCCTTATTATCGGAAAATAAGAAGTATACCAATCTACGTGGAATAAATGGTTCAGAGAATCACAAAAGATTTTTTCTCTAAAATACGCCAATTCGTCGGTTATTTTAAAAATATTATAAATATTTAATACTGGCAAAAAAATAATAGTGTGTTGTTGATGTTACTTCCTGATTCTTTTCCTGAGTGAGCAATGATGTAACTAAAATATTAATATATCAAATATTAAAATATTTTTTTTTATTAACAAATAAACATATTCTTTGACTAACGATATTTATTACTTTACACGCTTTTGAGTAATTTTGTCACTTCTATAGTTTCGAGAGGAGCAATACGTCTGATAAAAATAAGTTAATATTTACACATTTTTACGAAGT
Source organism: Agrypnia vestita (assembly GCA_016648135.1). Taxonomy (NCBI): domain Eukaryota; kingdom Metazoa; phylum Arthropoda; class Insecta; order Trichoptera; family Phryganeidae; genus Agrypnia; species Agrypnia vestita. The sequence continues at coordinate 42,045 of JADDOH010016172.1, read as the reverse complement.
AATGCATGCGTAAGAATGAAAGGATCATTTACCCCATGGTTTGATATTACAAAAAGTGTCATGCAAGGTTGTATTACGTCACCACGGCTGTTCAACGTGCACATGGATAATTTTGTGAAAAAACTGGAATGTATTAATACAAGAGCAAAAATGAGCGAAAAATAGCGAACAATAATAACAAAGTCTAGTAAGTAGGATGTTAGATGTGTGGTGCTCCAGAACCGTTGTGACTCTAGCCGCACGCACCGAGTCGACGTCCACCAATCAGGGCTCAGTCCCGGCTGCTTGTAGGTATCACTCTGTTGCCAGCCACCGCAGCGATCGCAAGTGATATTTCTATACTCAACACCACATCTGTATACTGTTCCTAAAATAACACAGTCAACCATGAGTATCATTTGCGCCCTGCATCCACTCATCCTACCTCTACTGCATTCATCTCATATATACCACACATGCGACACTCACACAATACACGTTACGTGAGGACACGAGAGGATGCCTCTGGACGCATGGGCATTTTCTCCCAAATACTTATTACACAATAACCCTTCAAAGATGTATGCAAAGCAAGTAACCTTATGATTAATATTAATAGGTCAAAAGCGATAAAATACGATGAAGGGAAATGTAAAAAGGTGTATGTAATACAAGTAGATGTTGAATTTGCAATAAGTAGATTTGAGAAGTATATTCGATAGAAAAGGGAAGATTGAAAAATATTCAGAATATTACTTATATAAATATTCAGAATAGAATGTTAAAATTTTTCAAGAACAAAATAATGGATTTTATCACCAGATAATCCAGATATATTACAGACGTCTCATAGATACGAAGCTATTTGTATGGGAAAGTGGGTATTCAAAACATTTTGGGTGTTTATAGGACTTAAGTGATCACTTTACACCATGTTACGTTCACAATTCCACCCATGATTGTCAACCTATAAAATTTTGTCAACCTAGAACGAAAGTAGATTGAATGCAGTGGAGATGAGGTCCCTTAGACGTGTGTGTGGTAAATCCATGTATGATAGAGTAAAGAATGAAGATATTAGGAATGAATGTAAAGCTGATGGTAGCATAATACAGAGAATGAAAATAGGGTCACTCAGGTGGTTTGGGCACGTTTGTGATAAACCTGACCTAACCGTGTATAAAGTGGTTGAGCCTTGGCTCACCGAACCGAAGCTACCAACTAAATTTTTTTCGAATCTAACCGAAATTAATAAACCATCTAATATAAGTTCTAATTCAGATACGCAAACTAAAATACTCTTACTGATCTCGATCGTACTGTTCCGAAATACACATTATAAAATAGATAATAACCTATAAGTATCTCTACGTAGATAAAAGGTTAGAATTATCCGTTTTGAATGAACTGAAAGGATTATTTTGTAAGAACGCGATGCGGTCGTAATGTTTCTTATCGATGTTTAATTAATATCAAAATCCTATTAAGTTATCGCAAGTTTCATTCTAAATGCAAATACTACCTAATGGCTTTTATCCTAGTTTACCAGGATATCTCTCTATACTAGATTATCTATTAAATGGCTCATGATGTCGTTTTTTTCCTAATTTATAAATAAATAAATCACTATACTCTCACTCAATTACTATAGAAACGTCGAAGTTATTGGCTCGTGATATCGTCTTTAGTCTATAACTCCCCCTCTATTGTGACGCATGTGGCAACCCTAATATTTCAGAAAACGTGTTGGAAATTCTATATTTACACATACAAAGATAATAATATACTTATAATTTTAACTCGGACTTGACTACAATACATATAAAATTTATTGTTTAGAGTTTCCATTTACTGGAATAACTAACCATAACAGAAACGAATAATATCTGAAAGAAAAGCACATTTACATATCATTTTGTTTTTAAATTTGCTTACTTTTGTTGGCTGCTTCCATATACAATTTATAGTTTGGAGAAAAACACATAATCAGATTGTTTCAGTGATTCGCCTCAGGATTGATTATCTTGGTAGAAACTGTATTTATCTGCAAACCGAGAGTCTAATAATTTGAAAATAGGTCTACTTCCGAGCATGTGGTGTCTGTCGCTAACAGTACTTCACTTTTCTCGTTAGGAATTTATTTAACAAGTTTAAAAATGAATCTATGGAAAGGAGGATTGATGTCCGTGGGTAATGACATATCCTCGGTTTCCGCGCTAAAGGGGCCCCATCGGCCCGCCCCCTTTATGGCCATGAAAAACTTCCTTCTATACATTTTCTCTGGCGTTTCCTTTACCTTGATAAACAATCCGAAGCTAAATCTTGATATAGTCACGTAGTATGTTCCATTGCCTCGACAAATCGTCAGCATTCCGAAGAAAATGTAAATCCAAGGTATACCAAAACTTTAGGGATCACTTGCGTCTAAAGATTAAGTTGGAAGATATTAATAGTGGCACCTAATTCTTTTTAGGGGTCCTTGCGTCTAAAAGAATGTTGGTTATTAGTTTAAAGCTGATTATTGCAATTTATCCTCTGTGGAGTATAAAGATAATTTCTTGGTAATTGAAAATGTGAATTCCTCCTCGTAGAATGAAGACAAGTATGTTTAACCAATGGAACATTCCAGGTGAACAGAATATATTAACCAAGTGTCAATACATTCATAGATATCCAAAGCATAGTGAATAAATCTACCTCACCAACTTCCTATGACCATGTGACTATATTTATACAATAATTAAACGAGTTATCTGAGCAAAATAATTCGTGTAGATAACGGGAATACTTTATTTCAAATATCGTTGAAGCAAAATTTAACGTCCGAACGAAATCGCAATATTCAGGGGTGTATCCTGAATCGGTTGCGCATAATTAATAACCCGATTCACTTTCTCTCCCTCCCGTTCATATAAGTCAGAATGAATTATTTCGCAATCACAGCGCTCTCACCTAGAAGATTCTTCCTTCAATCAAGTACAGGCGTAATTTCGACCCATTGAGGAATGACCCATCTGTACTTCTTGAAATTCCCTAGTTAGAACTAGTTCTTTATATATAGGGAATATGCACGTAATTATGGATTTTCGTCCTCATGATTGAACGTCTCCTTGGCAAGAAGCGGGGCAAACCCAAAACAATCAACCCACTTCATTCGCCCCCTCTCTTGCGTTCAAATGATTTGAATTACGTCTAATGGGATTAAAATGGATTGGTTCTTGTCTTTTTCCACTCCATGATCCATCACGCCGAACTAATTCCGCGGGTCAACAACACAGACTTCGGACCAAACGTCATACCTAATGAGTTATTTCGGGCAGTGGTCCCTTTTAGGAATAAAGCCTTACTTATAAACCCATTGTCGGACGTATATCATGGTCTTTATACTCCATGCTTGCTACCACCAAAACTGAACGATGCCATCGCAAGACGAGTCATGTTATTTCAATCCTAACTGCATTATTTATAATGAATCTAAAATATCGTCATAATTTTGTTACTCGAAATCGATATATATGGATTATTCTATCTGCCTTCACGCACTCCTGATGCTGAAGGCATCCCTACGATAACTCTTGTTTGTTCTAGTATAATTGATCCATCAGAAATCACGCCGAACTAATTCCGGGGGTCAACAACACAGACTTCGGACCAAACGTCATACCTAATGAGTTATTTCGGGCAGTGGTCCTTTTTAGGAATAAAGCCTTACTTATAAACCCATTGTCGGACGTATATCATGGTCTTTATACTCCATGCTTGCTACCACCAAAACTGAACGATGCCATCGCAAGATGAGTCATGCTATATCAATCCTAACTGCATTATTTATAATGAATCTAAAATATCGTCATAATTTTGTTACTGGAAATCAATATATATGGATTATTCTATCTCCCAGGGGTTAAACGACGCAATCTCAAAACAACCAAATCCGACTATATTTTAAATCCTCTTTCAAATGATTTGAATTATGCTTAATGAAATTAAATATGTATCTTTCCTAAGAAAATACTGCCTACTTCGATATTAACTGTAAATAAACTTGCTTTAGAAGAATTTTAGAACATTTAAAAACAGTTTAACAATACTATTATATAGACTAAAAGGTACTCATCCTGAAATCTTGTAGTGGCTTGAATCCGTAGCTCAGAAGGCCCTTCCTCCAGACTCTGCATAAGTGTGTCTCTTGTTCCTCCAGTTTCCCATTTGGTACATCTCTTCATTCTCTCGGTGGTTATAAATACATTTAAAAGAATCCAAACTGCTTTTATTCCAATAATGAGATCCCGATTTAAATTCAAAAATGATTTTAAAACAATCGAAGCACAAGACTAAGTAACGCATCCCTAAATTTCGACTATAAACCAGACGTTAATTATTTCGCTCTATATTGACGCTTGTATGATGGCGTCATAACAGCTAAAATTTTGTTTATCTTTCGAAAATGCGGCAAAACGCAGGCATTTGTAATACTTCTGTATTTTAATACTGACATTTTGACACTATAACAGCAATGAATTTGGATGCTTTCGTAACTGATTGTCAAATACCGAAACAAATTGCTTTGGAAATTATATCTCAGATACCGTAAAAACGCGCGAAACAAACGAAACCAGCGTGGCCTATCGGTTGAAAACCCTCCAAAAAACTCCCGAGTTAACGCTCCAACACCTACTTATAAACTTTTTTCATCGGAAATTCCTTCTCGAAGCTTCCCCCTCCACCAAAGATCTCATTGGTTAATTTCTATCATGTTTTCAAATCAGGCCAATCACGAGCTAACACCTATTTACGAGTCTACCATGGGTGTAGTGAAACTTTTCTCCAATACGAATAATATTATTATTTTTTTGAATCGACGTCCTGTCGTCAGTGGCGCAGTCGTGACTCTCACAACACAAGTAATAAATTAATCTTAAATAGTTCTTTTGGAGATATTCAATATAATTATTATTGTATTTCTTATTTCTTGTAATAGGGTGGCAGGTTAAATTCATCACACGTTGAACGAATGAATGAGGAAAGAATGGTATGAAAGATATATGATGCAAGTGTTGACGGCGCCAGAAAGAGAGGGCGACCACGGAAGACGTGGCATGACCAGATTAACCAGATACTGGGAGATGGTCGTGTTAGAAGCCTGAACAACCGTCGAGCTTGCATGCGAAGATGTATGAATGTAGACGAAGCGAAAGTTGTATGTCAAGACAGAAGAGTATGGCGCTCTATCCTCTCTGCCTAACCCCACGGGGAAACGGCGTGATGGTAGGCAGGTAGGCAGGCGTAGATATTATCTATATACACCTTGTTCCACTAACTTGACTTTACTAACGCCATCTGCGGCTGAATTTTGTTGTCCCCATGAACCAGTATAGTTGTGTTGCCTAGTCAAAAAATAGATACTACTAAAGGCGAATTTTGAGAAAAAATCCTTTTTGATTCTGCGAACCTTTTATTCCACATGGATCGGTATATTTCTTATTTTCCAATAATAGGGACTTCACTTAATACTTTTCAATATAAATAAATAGCTTTGTTTTTATAAGATCTCAATAATGTATCTTGATTAAGATTGAAAAATATATCGAGAGAATTAATACGAATATTGCCTTGAATGCAATAATTTTTAATGGCAATATATCAACCGAGACAAGATTAGCTGTAGGTACGCAATGGAAATCTATCTATTTATTTTTCGAACACATTTATTAATTTCTTCATCCAAAGCATCCAACTATCATACTGAAGTCAATATTTTTGCTGTAATAAATAAATAAAAATGTCTTTCCTATTTTATCTAAGGATATAATCACGATATTGTTATTCTGGGAGTAGAGGTAATTGTTTGAATCGAATTGAAAAATATTTTTTTACAGTCATTGATTTTTATATATATGCAATAACAAGAAACCCTAATTTTATAGGAGTAAGTACAATATATGTATGGGTTAGGTAGTAATTCAGGTACTCAGGTATTGTGTGCGTTTGTGTATATGTGTGTGCGTGTGTGAGTGTGTTCATACGCGCGCATTTTTGAGGAGAAATGTGTCACCTCGCAAGTTTGTTCCCAATAACCTTAGTAAACTGCGAAAAGATTCGATATCTGCAAAAACCTTGTTATCCACTCACTTGCCCGTATTTTGATTAACACAGTCACGAAAAATTTACCGTATTACCATTATGTTTTATATAAGAATATAAGAATGAATAAATTTTTGTTTATTTTTATCGTAATCGTTTTTCTTATTATTATTTAAATACACAATAAATAAATATTTAAGTAAATTTTTGGACACGAATGCTTTAAGGGATCTCCTTGGAAGTCCACGAAGAATTTTGGATCGAAGCTAATGAGTGGTTATACAATTATACACAGGTGTCAAGCACCGTGTCGATTTTATTTTACTGCATATCTGATTTATTTTATTTTCACAAATGGAAATAAAAACACTCGTTTTTAAGTTCTAAATTTTTTTTTTTTTTAAATAGAATTATTTTAATTACACTTTATAACTTAAGGGTTTGTTAAGGGTGTGATTGTTGAGTTGTATAAACTTACCTTCGAAACCATAAATTTATTTTATCTTCCATCTAATCTTATTTCTGTCGGTAACAATACTTTTACGGATGAACGTGTCATTGTCATTTATTATTTACATTAATTTAGCAAATCATTCTGACGGCTGCCTCCGATGGGAATCGATGATCAAAATTATTGGCAGTTTCCTTGCGGACAGCGAGAATATCTTCGGGTAAATATTGAATAAATATTTCCTGCAAAATAGTACCGCCCGTGAAAATTTAATATGATGGCGGACACACATTACGCAGGAAACAGATGCACGTTCTACGAGTTCCCGGAAACTTGGCGGGCCACATGGCTCGAATTCATTTTCATTTTGGCCCACTTTTTTAGGGGATGAAAAACAAAAGAAAACATTTGACTTACCTTTTGTGCTCGCCCCAAAGAATTTTTCCAGCACATTATCTGGGTGACATATATTCGAGACTAGAAATAGTAACAATTTTACTATGGATTTGCTTTCCATTCATCAAATATTGACACTGAACTATATTCTAATTATTTACTTTTAATTGTTTTTCATTTATTGGTTTTCTTACAGCCATATGATTAATAAATCTTGAAAAAAACAATTATTTATATACAGAGCCTTGGGCCAATTGCAATAAAATACATATATACAAGAATATTATACCAAGATCGAAAAAAAATTAATAAAAAACAATATATCAAATAGTGAGTTTATGTGAGCGTGTGTATTTGTGCGTTTTTATGTGTCCGTGTGTGTATGCGTTTTTATGTGTTCGTGTGTGTGTTCACATGTGTGGGAAGAAAAATGTCATCGCCCGAGTTTATATGTAAGGGATTTTGTAAACTGCTCAAAACTTAAAAATGAAATATCGAGATCTGCAATGGCCGTGTCAAACCTCTTAAATAAAAAAGATTAATTAAATTCTTTAGTGTCCACAATTTGGTGCCAAAATTATTGCGATCTTGTGGCTTGTGAAACAATTATAAAAAGGTCTATCTAAATACCCTTAAAAACTAGAATTTCTTAGTAAGAAAGTCGCGTTTTATTACAGAAAGACGTTTTTACTTGAGAGAGTCGTTTGGAACAAAATTTTTAAAATACGTCTTGTTTATTAGGGGATATATGAGTAGTTATGCAAGGATACATTAGTATAAATGAGTCTTAAACGTACGCAAGGGGTATACACATTTTCCGCTGTGACCAATTCCTATCTCCTAAATGTATGATGAAAATTGATAAAGTTTAAAATGTTATATTTTTTTGAATTCTTAACTGAATCAATTTGTTTTTTTTTATATCATGGCATTCTTGTTCGTTCTCGATTCAGTTAAGCCCGGAAAAAAGTATATATCTCTATAATAAATCGTTGGTTCTTTTAAGGGTGCATTTTTACCCTAGAGTTATGTGAGATGATTAAGGAACTTCGTGAATATAGCTGATTTCCAAGACAGATTTACTCATGCTCGTGTATATCTCAAAATCTAATGTATATACGTGAGGTTATTAGATAGCAATACTAATAATGATGATTACAACAGAAATACGCATTTAACGTTTATACTATGAACTTAACGCATTCTTTAGAAAAGGGGGTTGTGTCACAGTCTCACATATGTTTAGGACACATTTATAATGCAGTTAAAGTATTTATTCTTGCATAATTAAATCCCCTAGTATAAACCCAGTTTAACCCTTCCTTGTCCGCATCCATCTTCTACACATCTCGGAGCTATTTTTTTTTTGTAATATTGTATTCCGAAAATCTATTTCAACTGTTTCACTACTTTTATTTATTATTTATTTATTTAACGCCCATGTAGGTTTTTACAAAATATACAATAAAAAAGTCACATACGACAGAAATGTAGTTAAAAAGATTCATGTACAAGGTTATAGTTACAAGTAAAATCACAAAAAGTAAAATACATATAAAGTACAGAATAAAGTACATTTAATAGATTTGAGTAAATTAAAAATAGACGTGAAAAAGAGAAGTTTAAACAGGATGAAGAAAAATAAAAAAATATTTATCCATCACCATTTAGTTGAGACCTGAAGAATGTTTCAATTTACACACAATTTTCACAATTATACTATCAGCAAAAATGTCGACCACCTCCGCATGTTCATTCCCTAATGAGTATAGTCTGAGGATTATGGGTTTTGCTAATGCATTAGTTCTAATGATTGTACATCGAAAACCACCCAGAACGAATGAAAGCACTCTCATCACATAAAAGAGTGCTGAACTATAGACTAAAGGGAGACGGGGGAGAGGAAGACCCACGTTGAGAAGGATGGACTGTGCCAAAAAGGACTTCAATTCGCTAATCACAGTCAATTGAAGGAACGTGACCGCCAACAGGGAGGAATGGCGACAACCCCCTAGTGGAGGCATTATCCCACCCCAAAATGTAGCGCCAACGATGATGATAATGAAATTCATGGGAAAATCTCATTTACAACAGCAACATCACATAACGCGGTTACGAAAAACCACAAACAGAGTAGAATCTCATAAAACAACAATAATAAATTATATCAAATTAGGCTGAAAAAGCCAAGACTTATACGAGATAATTAAAAGGAACAACTCTCAGAGCTAGAGCTGTTTTCATACATGACGGAGCGCGCGTCTCGGTCTCTGCGCTCCGCAAAGATTTCCAAAATCGCGGGTAATTTAAAAGCAAACTTAAAGGAATTATTTCGAACAATGACAGCGTTTACTGCCGCTACAAATAAGGGAAAGAAATTAACTGTCTTAATACACAGGCACATTGAAAATATCCCCTTAATGCCTCGTTACGCCTCGGGCCTGCCCCCGCCGCCCGCCAAGCCTAGCCACCCCTGGAACACGTCGCTAATTTACATCCCTTCTGTGATAAAGCTCACTTGACACGCACGCATTATGCTAAGTGATTGAAGGCATTACTTTAATGTAAGATTGTTCTGATATTGCAATCACCACCCCACAAAGGCAGTGCAAAATATTGATTATGTGAGAATTTGATTAGTGAGCGGGTTTATATTTCCTTTGTTCCAGCAGTTAAACAATCGAAAATTAATAGCCGATCAAAATAAACGGATATGGATGCATAGAATGCATACAAATAAATTAACTAAAAAGGAATATTTCATATTGTTTTTCTCCCTCAAGTAGGAACACGACATATTTCACGGGTTGGAAGCCTAAGGTATAAATCAGCTACGCACGAGAAAATTCCGGGCATGTCGTTTAATATTGTTTCATGAAAATCTTTCCATTACATACTTGTATAATTAAAATGGATTTTATGCATATATTTCATGAAAACAAGAACAATTCGTGATTTCTAGGATCTTGATAGGGTCGCGTGCGACCAAGCCTAATCTACACTTTGTATTTCTTTCTTTCGAGTACTTTGTAAACTAAAATAATTTATTGAATGCACATAAAAATACAGAATTCATAAGCTCAGGCAAATTTGAATCGATTGAACTGATAATTTACATTGTGGTGGTGGTAATTTACATAACACAAAGTGTTATGTTCCCTTGAAATTGGATTTTCTGCTGCGAAAACACATTTTTCAAATAAAAAAATATATTAATTAAAATTAATTTAAGAATTTTCACAAAAACGATCCTATTTATATAGAAAACATGTATGGAAGAGTTTACAAGGTAGCCCAGGGTTTATGACCTGTATTAGCTAGCTTAAATTATCTTTTACACAATGCAGCATTCACCAATTCCACCGTAAGCACATCCACACATTATCAAATACTTGAAAGTTGTACCTATGTATGTTCTAAATCTATATTCATTGAGAGACATATATTATTATTTCCATGACATAGTATACATGGATTTTATAGCTGGTAACGACACCTTTGTATTTTTATATTGGAATATTAAACAATATTCTTTTTAATTTACATACGATATTCTTCGGAATTATTTAACATATACTAGAATATGCCTTAAAATTATTATTTTTAATTTTTAAATCATTTTATAGACCAGTATACATTTCAAATAATATTCTTACAAAAAATATATCATTATTTTACTTTAATTTTTTTGGAGCAACTAGTTTGGAACAAATCTTTTCTTTATTGTATGTTAAAACCCTAAATGGGGTTAAATAAATAAATATCATTGATGGATTTCGCATTTAGCTTGAGAAGACTATTCGTGATGATAATTAAATTAGGTGGAAACAAAATCTTTATTATTGTTAAATATTACCTGTAAATGTGAGATTCGTAGGTGACATTATTTTCTGTGGGTATTCCCATTGATCACTGATCCGGCACGTCGTACATCAATAAATAGTATAAAAAAACTAACCCATAAAAACCAAGTTTTTATTATACTCCCTTTCTCATTGAAACAGGTTTCGCGCCTACTCCACGCGTCGGGCTCGAAAATTAAACAATATATAAATCGTTAAAATTTCGAAAAATCCAAAATTATACTATAATTATTTAAAAAAATTAAATGAAAATTTGTTAGATCATTTTTATTGTCGCCTCGAGTCTGCCTGCAAAGTTTCAGCTCGATTGAATCACGGAAAAAGGGTCAAAAATCGATCCAAAGTGTTTTTGGCAGACAAGCGACAAGCAGACAAGCAGACAAGCCGACAAGCAGACGCTAAGAGTAAAAAGAAATAGAGTAAAAAAGTCAGGAACAACTGAACAGTTGCATCAGTTTACATGTTGCAGTTTTGAACCAGTATTAAAAATTTCACTAGTACAAACAGGAACTAAGCATTAACGGTACCAGTGAATCAAGTCGGGAAAAAATTTTCCGCTAAAGCTCTCTCATGGAAAACGCTGCTTAATCCGTTAGAGATACAAAAAAAAATCGTGTAGCACAGAATGGTGTAAAATTAAATTATCAACAAAAAAGTCAGCGATAGCATATTTGTATCGTTATTTTAAGGATAACTTACCCCAACCATTTTTGTCTATTAAGTTTCTTCAAATGTATATCTATGATACATTTATAACGAATAACTTTCCAGCAATTTTTACCAATTCAGTATTATATATATCAAATTGAACATTTATTTATTTATCTTAATTATTTAGTTCAACACATAATTTTGGGTGGGCCAATACATGATTTCATTTAAATATATTGCATTTCATCTAGTCATTTAAAAGTTATTTTAATAAAATTTTGGCACTCCTGTTTAAACCTCCTTATATTCACTGTATTTTGAATTTATTTTGGCAGGCTATCGAAGGTTTTAAACCTTTGTACATCACACAATTTTTTGAAGTGTTTTTCTTTTTCTTCGGAAGTGTTATGTTGTCGCCTCCTCTTGTATTGTAAGAATAAAAATCCCTATTCAGCTTCATCCTGTTATCAAAGAATTTGGGTAATAATAATCCATGTCTAATTTTAAATATTTGCAATTAAACACTATACTTTATTCTTTGATTTACATTTTTAAGGATTTACTACAGATCAAATTTGTTCTTCACACCAAATCATTAAATTAAATATCTTCGAAGATACGACGAACTTAAAAAAATTGGCGGGATATAATTTAATGTCACGGTACGCAGGCGACATCTGCGGCTTTGTAGAGTGATATCCATCGAATATTATTATTTTCTTTTCTCAATTTATTGATTATAGTGTATTACTATAAAAACAAAACTATACCGGCGAAGCCGGGGCGCGTTGCTAGTTTATTTATATTGGTAGACCCCTTAAAGCGCGACTAATGTCTGTCATATATAACAACCTTCCGTTGTAACGGCCGTGTTTCAAGTAGTATTAACGCGAAATGACAAGTCGGTAACTTTCTGCGTGCTTTTATGTGCCTGTCGGTGGGGATTTACGCGGCATGATGACCGCTAGAAGTGTTCGGAAATCGACGCTGCGGCAATTGTTTTGACAGTGAAAAAGTGGTGGTCTGTGGGGTGTAAATAATCGGTACACGAGCGGGGCAGTTGAGTTATTACGAGGCGAGCTCTCGAGCGACGGCTCTCGGCAAGTGCTTGGGGCTTTAAAGAAAAACACTGAATTTTCACAACTAAAATAAAGCATCGTGTTTCGTTCAAAGTTTCCTGTGAGAAACTTGAAACTTTGCATTTTAAAAAGTACGGTTGCTTTTCAGTTCTTGTAGCGGAGTAGGTTTATTTATTAATACGTATAATACATAATGTGTAATACATAATACCAGGGGCGTGCAGGGCGAACAAGAAGCATGACTTTTATTTAAACATATGTTGGGAAAAAAATCAATTCTGAATAGTATTTTTATTATTTTGATAGAAATATTACTTATTTCTTTTAAAAATATATGCTTAGGAAAGAGTCATGCTTCTTGTTCTCACGCACGCCCCTGCATAATAAATATTTATTTATACGTATAATACTGACGGTTAACAGCCAATGTTTTTCAAAATTTCAACATTTCAAAAGACGTAATGCTCTATAACTCTACATTCAATTCAAATTAAAGTAAAAAATCGACACACGATTTTAAGAATTAATTTTTTTATTATCCAAAAACAGGACGATCATTTTGGCAGCTTATGCCATTATCAACTGATAAACATAGAACATTTTATTTGAGTTTATATACAAACATTATTTGTTTACTTATAACGATAACCATAGAATATTTTACAAACATTATTTGGTGAAATTATAGGAAGTTACATGAGTAATAAATAACACAGTAAATACAGGCAATAATTTTACAAATATACCATATAATTGAGTGATTAACTGTTAACTCTAAAATATCATAATATGGGGAACAACAAATACAAACAATATAAGATAGATGTAAGGTGATTAAAATTGAAGATTTTCCCGAAATTCATAATTTAGGGAAAAACAAAGATGATACAAATAGTGCAGGTAACATTTTATTTTGAGTATTAAAACTATACGACATAAACTCATTAAAATGTTCTATTTAGCAAACAACTGGCTTACCTCCAAAGGTAGAACAGCAACTGAAAATTTACTTACTGTAATTGCGTAATTGCGTCTTTAAATAAAAATATATACCTATATAAATTAATTAATTAATTAAGGGAAATAAAAAAATAATCTTAAACAAAACTTTAACCCTTTTTACATTAAACAATTATTCTACACATATTTACACTTGGACTTATGACTAACTCAACTTTCACTAACATTCCACTTGATACTCTATAGATACCATAATAACTACCTTATGAAAATAAATACTACTGACGAACTCGAAAAAATATTATAATTGTGTGCTATAACGCCACTCTGGGACAGGCGTAGCCTAGTAGAGTGGCATAATCCACAAATTAAACAAAACAAAAAAATGTGTAAATTATCTTATGTTTTATCTTATGTTTTATTGTTAAATTAGTATTAAGTATCTTATTTGTAAACAAGGATTTTTAAATAAATAAATAAATAAATATGCGTATATATTATTTAATTGGAATCCAGATCATCTCAAGGTATAAAATTATTTATTTAGTTTAAGGCCCTATCATTCGAAAAATACGATTTATCATAAAAACATTATAATATCGTTAAATGTTTTTTATTTCTCTCTGACACAGACCTAACGTGTCGTGACCGTTGCCGGAAGACATTTTTCTCGTGTTGAAGTGTTTGACAAATGTTGTCTAAACATGAGGTGGATTTTATGGGTTAGAAAGTGATCTGTGCGACTGGACGGAAAGACACGGAGCACTGGAGGCAAGAAATGCAAGAGCCTTAAATCACACCAGCGCGAGGGTGTGTTAGTAAAGGTTAACATTATGGCCCGGTGATTTACGAACAGAACGCTCGGCCATTTGAAACCTTTTTATTTGTCGGCCCCTCCCCCACCCTCGCGCAGCGCCCCGCTATCTCCAGTGGCGTAAAGGCAATAAAAACTTGCAGTCGCACAGAGACGCCCGGGAACACTGGAATCGGAAAAGTCCGCACACAAATTGTGCAGTGATGAAAAATTCAATATTAGGGAAAAATTGCTAAATCCTTTGTGCCCGGCGGAATCATGGATGCAGACAACAGAGGGCCAGAGATGGAAAATTATTCATCTCGTCATGTTTGGGTGCAGTTATCGGGGCAGATGGCGAGTCCTGGTGCAACCGGCTCAGCAACTGAATGTAAAAAAAAAACATAAAAACACAGTTTTCATTATTAATCCTTTATAAGCGAGGTCTCGATTTATATTTTATATCAGTATCAATATTACAATCCAATTCTTTCTCAATATCAGCATGAAATAGTAAAGATGGCGCTGGAAATTAAAACTTGTTTACAAGTTAGTTACGCTGAATGAACTTAAAAATTAAACTTAGCGAAATTTTGACTAAATCCTAGAATATGGTCAATATAACAGATCCTTCTGAAGGTAGTTAAGTATCTTTGATAAAATTGAATGTCCTGAAAATTAAAGAGAATTGAATCATAAATAATAATTAAATTAAATATTACACTTTAAAGTTTCGGAAATTGTATTCTGACATTTCATAGAAAAAATGTGTGAATCATAGACAAAATACAAGATATGCATGACGAGGATTATTCAGGTTAGCATTTTCTGAGATAAAATTCGATAATTTCGGTTTGATTAGGTTAGGTTATTAGGTTTGGTTTAGATAACGATTGTTTTGGTTAGATAAAATCGTCCATATAACATACAGATTTGTTATATGGACGATTTTCTTCGATTATGCCGAAACTCGTCAAATTTTCATGCCACTCCAATAATAAATTGTATTAATGTTTTTTTAATCAAGGTTTAATTGGTACTATGTAGTAGATATCTATCCATTCTGCGGTCACACTTATATAATATTTCATTTTTTAAATTCGCAACAAATAAAATCATTTTACAGAATAATGACTAACTTTTATTCTGTAGTAATTTTAAATAAAGACATAAATTTTAAAGTGAACCTGATTTAAATAATTTTAGAAGATTACCAGAAAGGAGGTACTTGCCCGAACATCTGAGATGAATTTGCATTTTTGTGTGTGCATGCGCGTATGTGTGACCTCAATTGTATGTAAGAGTGCATTCTCATCGACAGCAAGTCGATTTGCAAAATTATAGCTGAATTGGATGACGGTAAGTGTGTTAATTTTTACTTGCAATATTTTTCCATAATAAATCAAGGAAGACCGGCGGTGAAGTTAATAAAATGAAAGATTTAAAAAAAAAACAATTGTACAATTTTAGTAGCGATGGGTTGTCTTTTTCGTTATTCTATTTTTATAAGCTTTCATTAAATTTCATTCGTTTATTAACCAGAAATTTTGTTATTGTATGTTATTCTTCTGAAAATTACTTAATTTTGGGTAATACTGTAGTTTCTGCAATTTCTCGCTCACGTATACGATTGCAAAACGTTGTTGCCATGTAATATATATCTTTGCAATATACAAATTTGCAATACAAAAATGCCTTCCCATACTTTCTTGCAAGTATCGGGTAGATTTTTTATCTTTGCATAATAATATTTTTAATTATTTCTCTGACTAATTTATCTTTTTTCTATTTAACTAAAGGGAATTTAAATATTTTTTAACTGCGTTTTTATTTTACTAATATTGTAAATGTCGTCATATTGTATTGGTTTAATTTATTTTACCATTATAATTTTAGTACCTTAACTTATAAGAGCGCTTGTGGAGTAGAAATACCAAAAAAATATTGTAATGCAAATGATTTATTTATTGTTCGAAGAATATTTTTTCTTCTGTATGAAGGCTTGAACTTTGTGGTGACATTATTATTAAAATAAAACACTAATCACTTTGTTTTCACCACTTTATTAGATTATACAATCTACATGTTTCGAGAACAATGTTCTCTGCTTCAGGATTGTCTGTGTACTAAAATTGGAAAAAAAATATAAACCATGTAAGTGTGTTATATTGAAGGGGATGGTGAGGGAGGGGGGAGGTCGGATGTGTTAATTATGGAATGTCATCTGAAGGGGATGGAATCTTAAGTGGAAAAATATTCAATAGTGGGGTGAGCACAAATTTCGTCTGGTTATTTATTATATTTGAGTTTATATTAACACTTTTCCTAATTTGGAGTATTTCTAGATTATTTATTTGTGGGATCTTCCACATAATTAAAAAAAAATTGTTTTACGTGTTCAGTTGGTTGGGAAACCCATTACTTAAAGCTTGGTGTACATTATCAATTCATTTATGTATCTACTGTACAGTTAATTTGTAATTTTACTTTGAGCTTATTTGTGGGCTCGTGTAACGATATATTTTATTCACAAACAATAACAAAATATCACCAAAATCAAAACAAAATATATTTGACATCAAAAATTAAATTTGTTTGTAACATATTTAAATTTGCGTTTGAAGTTTACAATTAACTGAAAGTGACCAGAAAATATACAAAATCCTTTATCGATATAATAATTTCATTGTTTCTTGTCCGTAACGTCCGTAACTTTGGTCATGTGGAAGAAATGAGCGAGCAGAAAGTATATGAGGCGAGTGTTGAAGGCAGCAGGAACAGAGGGAGTACACGAACTATCTGGGACTGATCAAATAAACCAAATATTGGAGAATAGCCCTGTTAATGTCTGCATTTGGAAGGTTTTATGATGTTAATAATACTATATTTAACATAATTGAAAAGATTTTAATCATTGAAAAGATGTTGAAATCTGTCGATAAATGAGTGAGAAGTAGATTAGTTAAGTTTACGTATTTTAGCACGGGACGACTGTGGCCTGCGCCGCCTGTGACGTCATCTGACCTAGTCGAGATCCTCGCACCACAGGCACTAAGCGAGTCGTCTAGGTCAAGTGACGTCACACGCTGGACCGTCGCATGAAATTAAATTATTTTTGCAACGCAACTTTAAAGTCCCATAACATTTTCATTTGAAGAGATTATAATGATTCTTTCACATTTTTGTCATATACATTTTTATTATACTGTGTTTTCAACTATAATGTATCGACTTTAAAAAATCTGATTACCCTAGCTATAACACCATTGAATAAGTTGTTGAAACATGATATACACAATTACTGGAAGGTTTTTTCCATATAACTAGCTGTGCGCGGCTTCGCACGCGTAGACTTTTAGTACACTGTTTGGATCGTCATAGAACTTTCGCGAACCTTCTAGAACATTTTTCTTCCAGAACTTTCAAGAAATTTATCGAATGTACAGGAACCTTCTAGACACACCGACACATTCCGCCACTCAGTTTAGAACCTTATAGAACCTTCGGGAATTTTCAAGAACCTTCTCCTTCCAGAACTTTCTAGAGCAGGTTTTTCCGGAACCTTCTAGACTCACCGACACAGTCGGCGCGCCTATTTTGAAACAATCTAAAGCATTTGCGGCCTTCCCATAACAAAACAATGCGCTAGAAAGTACATTTTTGTCACTCGCTCCCACCCACGCACAGCCATCCCCACTAAACTCGCATATTTTCGATATAATACCAAGGACTATCCACCACCATAACCACCGGTGGGTAGTTGTGACTGGTTGTGGAGAAAACTTGGCGGGTAGGGAAACAACGGGGTTGCTTTTATAATATAGATATAATATATATATATATATATATATATATATCTATAGCATATATGTATATATATTGATTACAGCATATTAACTACAAATTTAATTTGAATTTTAACTATTTGGACTCAATAAAATTTCATAAGTTGGACACTCCATAGGCGAATATTGTCAGATCAATCCTTCCTTTTCCAAATAATTCATATCTTTTCACGTCCCATTCCGCCCTACCAGACAGAAGCACCTCTTTTCTCTTCCAACTTATCATACCAATAATATGAAATTCTCTACCATTCCACGCATATGCTCATATAATAATTACCTTTTGAATTCAATAGATATTTTTAATATTAAATATGAAGAGTATCGTCATATGATGAGACAGATACTAGATACTCGTCCCCCTCCCTGACAATGTACATTATATACATTACGAACCCTTTTATGTTTACAAAGTTAAATTAGGAACAATCGGTTAAGTGAAGCTGTTAAATTGTTTGATCTGTCATTCATATCAAATTGACTTATCCATAATTATGTCTTATCTGTGTCATCCTTTAATTGTGGGAAACATTTAACTATTTTTTTCTGTATTTTATCTTAACAAGCAATTATGTCTCCCTCTTGGATGACCGAATAAAATAAATAAATTTAAAAATCTCACTTTGATGTAACAATTGTTGAAAATAATTTTAAAAATTGCATAAATGTGAGTGTGGCGTACTATTCTGTAGAATATACGCTTTTGTACTTTATCTTCCACAGATGTAAAAGTATTAATATATATTTTTTTAGTACTTTAGTACACATGTTAGCGCTTGTTCAGACACAGCAGGAACCGTGCCGTTTCAGAATCGCATGAGATCCGTGCGGGTCTCATTTACTTAGGTTTGTATGTGATCGTTCAGACACAACTGTGCGGTTAGTCAACCGCTGCGGTGCCCGCAACCCAACCGCTAGAAAATAGACCCGCACGGCGCCCGCACGATCCTATTACTATGGAGCTTTACGAGAGCGTTCAGTCGCGTTGCGGGCACCGCACGGTTCCATGTCAGAACAGGAGCACGCGTGAATTATATTATCTTTTCTATGGTTATGGATCGCTTTGACACTGAATTTTTTATTGATGAAGTGGAGAAAAGACCTGTAATATGGGATCTTCAGTGTGAGGATTACTCAAATATGCCAAGAACCAAGCTTGGCAGGAGTTGGTGGAGATATTTGGAAATGGTGGAAAAAAAAGAGTATTTTAGGGAAGTAGGTATTTATTCACCAAAAATGAACTGACAGAATGATATTTTTGTGTCTTGCCATGGAACACGGCCGTCGTTAACAAAGTAATGAGCGAATATATCTCTGATATTCAAAGATGGAGAACGGCACCAGAACTGTCAAACTGACGTTTATTTTCGCGCGCACAAATCGCTTATTAACCGCGGCTGTGTGAACAGATGACACAAATCGCGTGTTTTGAAACGCGATTCTGAAACTGAACGGTTCCCGCTGTGTCTGAATAAGCGCTTACTCTCACAAATGACTTAGAAAATTTTTATAAAACACAAGAAAGTCTTAATCTTTGAAATATTTCTCCAGATGGCATTCGGTAGCGAGTAAACAAACCATTAAGCAAATGTGACGGATAATTTACCTCAAATTGTGTGAAAAAATGGGCAAAACATAAGCCTGAAATCCCGTGGGGGCGTGAATCATTGTTTTTAATAAGGACCCCTTATTAGGCTTAACCGAGGGGGTCGCGGGAGGGAGTCCTAGCGCGGACATTTGTAGCGGCCTCCTGTTTGTCAAAAAATCTAATTGTAATTTTAGAAGTGTCGGTGATAAAGAACTCCCGGCGGCGAGGGCGCCCGCTGGCGAGGGCGGCGGCGCTGCCGGGTTTTATGAGGGAATTCCTGTCTGTAATTAATGGCCAGGGCCGGAGTGCCTTCTGCACTAACGGCATTTTTGCAATATTCATTTTCACCCCACGGCCTTAAATCTTACGGATGAAATTTTTTACGTTTTATATAATACTGGCTGTTACGGGTAGATTCCTAAAGAATTAGTATTCATTTACTTAGGTATATAAAAAGCAAAGACCTTGGGGCGATACTTGACAGTAAATTAAATTTTAACAAACAGATCGATTACATAGTCACCAACGCATCATCTATGCTTGGTTTTGTCATACGCACATGTAAACATTTCAAAAATATCAGTACCCTCAAGACACTTTACTTCTCATACGTTCGTAGTATTTCAGAATATGCATCTCAGGTGTGGAATCCAGGTTATGCAGTACACGAAAATAGAATTGAAAGCATCCAAAACAGATTCCTAAGATACCTAGACCTCCGTTCATTTAGATCTCATATAAGCAATGAAGACTCTGCGAAGTTTTTTAACATGCAGACCCTAACTCGTCGAAGAAACATAGCTGACGCGGTGATGCTATTCAAAATAAGACACAATCTAGTTGATAGTCCGGAACTTCTTCACCGAATATCTTACCACATCCCAACTCGCAATAACAGACATTCACCTACTTTTCATCTCCCCTTTTGTAAGACCAACTCAAAACAAAACTCCTTTATGTACAGATCCACAAATTCATTTAACACAAACTATCACCACATTGACATTTTCAACGCAACAATAAGAAACATAAAACAAACAATATCTACACTACCGCACCCAAACTAATTTGTACATTATATCTTCCCTTCTACTCCCGTCCCACATTCCCCTCCACCCTCTCCACTCGCTATTAAAGTAATTTAAAGTAAATTTTTATATTCAGTGGAAAATTTGTAATTGGCATAATTGTAAAAACCATTATTTCATATTTTTAAGATTGTTGTTTTGCTGTTAATTTTCCCCAAAACAAAATAAATAAATAAATAAATAAATAAATAAAATAAATAATATAAAAAAGTTACACATTACACAAAGTTACGACGGAGGGACAGATGGATGGACAGACAGACGGACGGGCGGACGTAAAGCCCGTATCCACGGAATGAGACACGATGATGTATATCTCAAATTTCTACTAAGAATAGCTTTATGGTGATGGTTGTAGGTATTCGATCTATACGCTACCACGCCATCTTCCACACCAGGTCCCTGGCATGGTATATTATGTAATTAACATTTTAACTAACTGACTCGGATATCCCTTGCATCTACTTGATTGGTACTTACTAGTGATGGGTCCGCTCTGTACTCACTACTACAATGTAGTACTACATTACATTGAAGTGCACACTTCGCACGTTTTGAAGTGTAATGCACACTACAAACTACAAACACCAAAGTTATTGAAAGTATAAACTTCAAATAGTACACTTCATTTCAAAGCGAACACTACTAAGTACATATACTTCAAAGTTATCGAAAGTACGAGAAACATACTTTAAATAGTGCATATTTTACGTAAAATTTTTGGGAAGTTGATGTAGATATATGAAGAAATCTCTGGAAATTGTAACAACCCCCCCCCCCCCATGGTTTGATTACTTCATTACTTCATTTCATTTACTTCACTTCATTTCGTAGTACTACAAGTACAAATACAAGTACAAATTACTTCAAGTAGTTTTTACTACAATTGTAGTGTACACTTTGTAGTCTTCAAACTGGTGAACGTGTGTGTGTTGTAGTCTTCATTTTGAAATGTAGTTTTTCCCTTCGCTAGTACTTTACCCTCTATCGCTTCCCACAAGTATCACTCCCGAATTCACTCTATCAGGCGACGGGAAAATAAAAGAGTTATTTACATAAGTCAATATATTCAATATTTACATATAATCGATGCTGTATGGAGATTAAATATAGTTTGCATTGTGTCGCGGTTTAAGTGTGATATTTCACGCGCGGTAGTGTGGATTTCATTCGCACTCAAAGTTCGCGAGTTCAAACCTCACTCCAGACCAGAGAGTTAGTCCTATTTTCATAGCACGAGCGTTTAGCTTAGTTTTAAAATAGTAAGAATATTGATGTGACACGTACTCTTATTTTTGTTTTGTTTATATTTTGTACTAAACACGCGATATTTCATGTAATTTATCTCTATTGTAGTGCCGAATAGAGCAGATACTCTCATCAACTACCTATAATTATTAACTAACTAAAATAAAGATTTTTTGTCAATCCATTGGGGTGGAGTAGGAAACCGAGTAGTGGGTAGAGTTTTTCGATCATTAACGGAAACAAGTGCAGCATCAGAGAAGTATTTTGAAATATGATATTACAAAGATTATTGCTAGCGATATTTGTCACTAATATATGTTTTATGTTTTTTATTGTTGAAGAATTTGTACGGTTTATATATAAATTAGCATTGTTATTCGTTGACAAACTATCAGAGAGTACAATCTTTTTGTTAATAAAATAATTTACAATATTAAGGTCTACAAAAATATATTCTGTCTCTGTATAAAACGTATTTGGTGGTTCTGTGTACAGCAGAGATCGCCAACCGGCTAGTCACGAATGACCTTCATCTAAAAATATTTCAATTTCGTATTTGCAATATTAAATTGACCTCTGTCTAGACTTTGTACACGATTTCTTAGAAACCAACGTCTTCAGAAAAATACAGAATCCATGTGGTGATAAATACAGAATCCATACCTTTACCTATCATCGGGTTTATTATAATATACGAGGAATGTCCGAACAGCTCACAGAAATTTCAAATAAATATATCTCAAATCCAGTCATTCGCTAAATTTTTATTTATTCTATTAACCGTCTTACAAACAAAAGTCTTTCAGAGGTTGTCAGAGAGGATAGTATATCACGCTTTTCTGTAATATTAACACTTTATTGTAGGTCTTTGTAAAAGAACTATGTATTACATCCACACGAAATGATTGTCAATTTTACATTTTGTAATATAGTTACAATTGCGTCCACACTCCGCGCTGTCTTTAGCGAAATCAATTGATCTGAGCATCCGACAGGAATCAGTGAAAACTTTTCTATATATCTACGTCTACATGGCGGGAAACATTTGTTCGTATTCAAATGTTAAAATATATCTTCTGATTTGAGTTTTCTGGAACATTCTGCCATGTTTCTACGAACTTTCTAGTTGACGTTTCGGATTCCATTGCAGGGTGCATCATTAGGACTGGTATTTCGTGTAATGCATTAGCCCCGATTATGTGTTTTATGAAACGTCGACCAGAAAGGCCGTAGAAATACGGTAGAATATTCCAGAAAACCAAAATATATATTTTTGGGGATAAAACATAACTCTACAATGTTTAGTTTATTGAAAAAAATTAACTTCCACTATAGCATTTGTAACTTTACATATTTTTAAATCCTTTTATAAGAAATATAACGGTTTGACATAAGAATCTACATTCTTACGAAAGTAGAATCTGATTACTTTTGTCAAACTAGGATAAGAGATTTTTTGAACAACCCTCGTATTTAGGCGCTTGTGTGGCTTAATCATATACCAATCAAAATTTAATTAAAATTATGGGAAACAATATATTAATTGGTATTTATAGAAATATGAATTTGATAAAAATAACAAATGTAGATAATAATAATTATAAAAAGCCCAATGTCAATACTGGAAATTGATCATTTTTGTAACCGTAATTTATTCAAAGGTCAACGAAAATATAAAAGCAAAATAATTCATTTTTTGACGTTAACCGCAGAAATGTTGTTTATTTTATTTATAATATTTTTTAATATCGTAAACACCCTGTGGTTATTCATTGTAATCAAATGTAGTGTTTACTTTGCCTCTGTAATCACTTTTCATCTCTCAAACAAACAAAATTATTGTTTTCGAAACCTGTTAAATAAATATACAAACTCAAGTTATTATACACAGTAAATTAATCAAGTTCAGAATATTCTTCTTCTTCTTCTTCTTTGCACTGTCCCAATTCATTGCCTAGGTAGGCTGTCAAGGTTGGCCTTCTCGTTTTAAAGCTGTATCTTCTTCGGTTCTGGGTATCACTTTTATCCGGGCCGATTCTCTGTAGGATTTTGAAGAACTAAGTCATCCAGGAGTTCTTTGGTCTTTCTTTGGATGACTGTTGATGAAGCTCCATAGACACCTGCTTCACTGTGTGTTCTGGTGGTCTCCGTCTTATGTGCCCGTACCATCTCAGCTGTTATTCATCCAGCTTGTCGTTTATGGGAATAATCCAAGATGATGGTCCCGGTGTGCATACAATGAAAATAAGCATTTCACTATATAATTTAACGTCCTGTTAATTTAATCTAACTAAAATAATCGTAATCTAAATTAAACAAACCAAACCTAGTAACCTAACCTAACTAAACCTAATAACCTAACCTAACCTCATATATTGCCTATGAAATGTCAAAATATGCAGTGCATTTTTCGGAACTTTAATAGTTTAATATCTTATTTAATACTTACTATTTAAACGTAAATTATCTTTCATTTTGTTATTAGCATATTCAATAATATTGTGAAATACTCATTTTCGTTGTATATGCAATGGGACCATTATCTTGTATTTAGCCCGTTTATGTCCATGACACCCAGGCTACCACGAAAGCGTGATCTTTTAATCCTATATTTTAGTGTTACTCCTGCCGACCATCTTAGTATTCACATTTCTGATGTTTCAAGTTACCGCTTAGCTGTGACTAGTTAGTTTCAAGTTAAGCACATAGGTCAAGTCAATGTTTCAGTTAATGATTATTCAATGTTTATTCAATGTTACAGAGTTTACAATTTTATAGTGTTTACAAAATTAAATTAAGCTTTTTTCATTGTTGCTGAGAGCCTTGGCAGCAAGTAAACACTACAATTGATTTGATGCCCTGCCTGCTACACTAGTAGTTTACTGTATTATAGCAGACAGTGCTCTTCCAGTAGTATAATGTTTAAGAATATTTAGTATTTATATAACATTTGTGAATCAATATTATTGCCAATTAAAATTGAGTAATAGTAATAATTAAATGTTTACAATCTAATAATGGTGTTAATGAATTCTATTATAGACAAAGGAAAAAAATGATCTGAATAGGATATTTAATAAAATAAAATAAAATAAAATAAAACAATTAAAAGTATTTAGAAAGATGAAAGTAAATGTTCTTGTAGGATCAGTATTTTTCAAATTTAGTTTATATCATGGCTTTTAGTTGGTTTTGGACATACTTCCTTCCTTTTTCATCCAGCCATAGGTATATACATTAACAAAGTTTGTAAAAAGTAAATATAGATACTTACCTACAAGGAATATGTGTCATTTAAATAATCTTACTATTTTCATGCAAAGCTAAGAACTTGCGTTGTAGAAATATAACTAACTGAAACGAGGTTCAAGCTCTTGTGGTGATCCAGAGCCCTCGCGACTCTAGCCGCACGCATCGAGTGATTTCAACCATTATGTGGGTCGATGCGTCTAGGTACATTCACTTTGCCGCCAACCGCCTTAGCATAAGCAAGTAACATTTTTGTACTCAACGCCATATCTGTAAATTTTTGCCAATAAAATACTACCGTTAATCGTGAATATAATTTACGCCCTATATCCATCTACCATCCTGTCTCTGGGGAATCATCCCATGCATGCCATGCGCCACACACACGCGAGTCACATAACGCACGTCACATGCCGACACAAGAAGATGCCTTTGGACGGGTGGGCATCCTCTCCCAAACCCAAAACCTAACCCAAACTAAACCAAACCTCAAACCTCAACGAGCAGTGTAATATACCTACATATTTTACAAACCTATATACATAAAAATATATCAAAGTCTCATACGTGCATACATACATAGGTTAGGTTTTAGCTATAGGTTTTTTTTTAACAAAAAAATTACAATATATCTACCTAGTTGCTTAAATTTATTGTTAAACTCAAATTGATAATATCCCGAATAATACGCAAAAGAGCATTATTGAATATTCGATTCCTCTGTACGAAAAAACCTTTTTTTGTTAGAGCAATTGAAATTTTCAGTATCAAATGAAGGTTTATATCGCACTCCGATTCACAGAGTATATTAGAGCTAGTAAAATGTCCTTACAAGTTAATTAAATTCTCAGTTTTATTTCTCATTACTAAATCTCAAGATTCCTGAACTGTGTTTATCTCAGTAATTAAGATAAATTATAGAAGTCTCACAGAGAAAAGCTATTTATATGGAAAACATGTATGAAAGTCATTTTATAGGGTAGCCATAGACTTATGATGTATACTAGCTGGCTTAAGTGATCATTTTTTGCAATATAATGTTCACTTTTTTCACCCTAAGAACATTTACACCTTATAAAATTTTTGATGGATGTACCTACATATATTCTTTATATGAATGTTTCATATATTTGAAGGAACTGCACAATAGCCACCTGTAGTCAAAAATTAGTAATTGCCATGATTAATGTACCTACTTCTATAAATTTTGCCTCTGGTATTGACACGTGTTAACACGTTAAGAGTATCATTGCGACATAAAAAAAACATCTGGAATGTTATATAATTCTCGATTACGTGCAACTCCTTCCGCTTTTATCGTCTCGTGACAATATAAAAAACTTTAAAAATTTTATAATGTGTAGATTTTCTTGTTGTGGTGGAATTGGTAAACTTTGCATTGTGTAAAGTAATCACTTAAACCAGCTAATACAGGTCATTATCCCTGTAAAACTTCCGTACATGTTTCCCACACAAATAGTTTCGTCTCTGTGAGACTTTTATAATTTATCTTAATTAATAATTATCCATATTAAATAAACATATTTATACTGTGACGTTGCAATTTTAAAACAAATTTCTATGCTTTTTAAGTAAATTTAGAATCAATTAGAAAAAAACACAAAAAATCAAATTAACGAAAAAATATTTAAACTGTTTTAACCGGGTTTTAAGCCTCGGACCTCCGCTCTATCCGGGAGCGGCGCATTATCCAGTTATCCGGTAGCAGCTAAAAAAAAATTTCGTTGATTTGTTTTTTCTGTATATCTTTATCTAATTAATTTATTTATTTACTTAATACCTCTGCCGACAAACCCCAGTAATTTTGCTACTAGAATATACGTATAAAAATATTACATTTATTTTCCTTTAATAAATTTGCATAAGACTTACATTTAAGATCATTGATATTTATTTAATGTAATAAATACAATAGTTTTGTACTGATAGATATTTTAAAATAATATACATATCTACATATATATCTATCTCTTGTTGATTTATAAAGTTTTAAGACTATCGCACACGAAAAGTTCCAGTGTTGAAAGCTTCTTTTTTGCAGGTAAATTTGAAAGTTAGCTGATACATTAGATTTAAGTAAAGTTTCAATTCCCTTCGGAATACGAATTAGGTGAATATTCTTATTCTGAAGATACATTTTTCTTATAGAAAATCGTATTACTTTATTTCAACTGTCAGAATTGTCGAAATTACAATTTGCAAGTTTATTTAACAAATTTATATAATTACCATATCTTTGTGTGAGAAGACACTATATAAATGCCTTCAATAATATTTCGAAATTAGAAATCGTTTACGAAAAAATCTCTACTATAAAAATAATTAAAGAAAATATTTTTGCAAAACTTGAAACAAGCAAATCCCTAAGGTTTCAAAATGCCAAAACGCAACAGCAAATAATATTAACAAAATTATATACATATATTAAGGAATAAAAAATGTCTATAGCGTCCGTACAGAAATTCAGAAGATAACTGAGATTAAACAGATAATACTGATATTAAGTGAATACTACAAAAAACGCAATTAAACAGTAAATATTTTTATAAATATATTTATACCATCGTCACCATCTTCATTCCCTTGTCCTAGTAGGATCGAGAGCCCAAAGACTCGACAAGGTACTTCCATATTCCCCTGTCTTGCGCTGCTTCCGCATATCAGTGTAGACCCATTATGTTTTCATATACAATGTTGTGTTACTTCTCCCAGCTAAATCTGGGGCGACCCACTAGCCACCTTGCTTCCGGGGTTGCCAAGAGGATTCTTCTTGGTATTCTTTTTTCTGCCATTCAAAACACATATCCAAGCCTCATTTGTGATTTTTTATGTGTAGGAGTAGGGGCTACATCAGCACTTATCTCAACGGCCTGGATCCTTGCTCTCACTCTCTCCGTCAGCATCCAAATTTGATGGCCATATATTAAGGTGGGCCTGTACATAGATTTGAAAACAGTCAGTTTTGTCTTGACACCGATCACGCGCAAGATAAGGACAACTGCCACAGCGATGACCATTCTGACAACAAACATAGTAGCCTCTACTACTAATATTCCTATTAGCAAACCAACGGAATGTATATATGGTTCAAATAAACCCCACCGTGTCCTATCTTGACCTGCACCATCTTATTAGCTTTGCTGTACATATTTCGTTCACACTACATATGGTTCAAATAAACCCCACCGTATCCTGTCTTGACCTGCACCATCTTATTAGCTTTGCTGTACATATTTCGTTCACACTACATATGGTTCAAATAAACCCCACCGTATCCTGTCTTGACCTGCACCATCTTATTAGCTTTGCTGTACATATTTCGTTCACACTACATATGGTTCAAATAAACCCCACCGTATCCTGTCTTGACCTGCACCATCTTATTAGCTTTGCTGTACATATTTCGTTCGCACTTTCATGTACACGAGCACACGCACTTAACACGGTAGAGTCCTCCCGATGGGGTGGGAATATTCCATCCACCGCTGTGGTACCATCAATCACAACCCTCCAAAGATGTTCCCGTTTTTTTGAGAAGGAACATGAACAGCGGGTGGTCCCGAAAAGGTTGCGAATCCCGGGCGCGGGGGTCGGACGTACGGCGCTTCCCTCGCGAGAGCAGTTTGAGGTGAGCGATACAAGAGACGGGAAGAATACGGTCTCCCGCAGGAGCCGAGGGTCTGGTCCCTGGGGCGCGCGCGGCGGCTGACGGCAGGCCGCTGACGGCTCGTGAATAATACAGTTCCCGGTGACAGCGGGACGGGAGGGCCGGGGGTCCCCTGAGACCGCTCAGCGAGGAAAGTGTGCAAAATGTTTGGGCAGGTTAAAAACGAATAAGTGTCCGCGGCGTGTTCCTTTGTTCTGAACGTGAAATAAATTATTATTTTTGAATTTGTTTTTCTTTGGGAGCGCTGAGAGCGAAATTTTAGAATGCGACGAAATGCGTGATCATCATATTATTTTTTTATTTTTTTTATTATTTATTAACTAACGCCCTATAGGGCTTTTACAATAGATAGGTAAGTATTCATTGACAGAATATATAGATAGTTTAATGAGAAAAAAATAACATGTAAACATAATAATGACATAAAGAGAAAAGAAAATACTTAAAATATAGATACAAATATATAAAGATACATATAAAAGATAAAGATAAATAAGGTAAAAAGCAATTAAGTATATAAAAAGCAGAAGTATAAGAAAAACAGAAATTTAAAAACAAAAAAAGTGTGAAAAAATATAGCACAAGCATTGAAAGTAATATTATAATAAATAATATTCATACAAATACAAATCAATTATTGAAGTCTAATTCAACGTAATATTTTTACGGTGGTGGTTTTGTTAGTAGTATTTAAGTAGCAGCAATTCGTATAAGTGGCGATATCAAGTCTTTTGAAGATGGTGTAATGAAAATTGCATACGCTCCGTGCGCAGTTACCGCTGATTTTTTTCTATAGGACGATGTATTCTTAATAATACAATTGTAACTTACTGACTAACTTACCATCACGCCGTTTCCCCGTGGGGGTAGACAGAGAGGATAGAACGCCATAATATTCTGTCCTGACATACAACTTTCGCTTCATCTACATTCATACATCTTTGCATGCAAGCTCGACGGTTGTTGAGGCTTCTAACAGGACCATCTTCTTGTATCCGGTTAATTTGGTCATTGGTCATGCCACGTCTTCCGTGGTCGCCCTCTCTTTCTGGCGCCGCAACACTTGCATTATATATCTTTCTTACCATTCTTTCCTCATTCATTAGCTCGACATGCCAAAACCACCATTATAATTGTGATTTCATAATTTGTTTGTATACTGATTGAAGTATTTACTTACTGTGGCATTTTCTCTTTCTTATACAAGCAATTTTTTTTAATCATTTGATGGAGATGAGTCATTGATGGAAAAATTCACACAGGTAGATAGATGATCAGCAATTTGGTAATGTGAAGGAAGAATTCCTGCATTTGTAAAATGTGTCACATGATGTGTGGCAGGCATATAAGATAGGTGCAAGGTGAAGAAAATAAGGAATAATATAGGAAAGATATATTGAGGTAACAAGCGAAATTACACACACAAGTGTAATCGCTCTAGTCTACTAGTTGGCAAAGCTCTCTACTATCTCCGCGTATCAACATCTTGATTGGTTGGCCCAATCACGTATTAAGATTTAGGGTCGATCTACAATCTGGCCCGTGATCACCATACAACCTGAAAACTTCCTCTCTCATGCCCTATAAATATTACAAGTGCATCAAATTAAAATTTCAAATCGAAAAGGTTATGTAGGCACCAAGTATTGATCCTAATCAATCTCACCGTTTTCCCGCAGGGCTGAGTAGAGAGGATAAAATGCCGTAGTATTTTTAGTGTATCTATACCAACATGCTTTTGCTGCCTAGGTACTTGCCATTTTTTTTCTTGTTTTTATAATATTTGTAATAATGTATTTAATAAAATCAAGATGCTAAAAATACTGAAGTTATTCTATCATTTTTTCTTTTTTTTCAGTTGATTCAGCAACATTGTTGATTGACATTTTTAAAAAATATAAATAAAACAACACGCTGACGATGAAAAGGTTTTTCTGAAACATGTTGGTGTAATTAATCAAATAATATTCTATCAATACATATTTTATACAAAATAAACAGTAGTTAAAATTGATCTTCCATTATGGAGCGGTAAACTTTTTCTAGTACTAAAAACAGCACTAAAAACTTTCCACAATTTGGTACCAATCGGTGCAGGGATAATAAATATGGAAATATCAAATTTGACGATATATCGATTCCACCCTGAATAAGATTATCGTATTCATCACGCACGTCTTTTCACATTTTCGGTTTAAATTATCAAAAGTTTTTACAGTTCAGTTGTTCAGCCAGAAAAAATATATCTTCTTCTTCCTCAGCCTTCTTCCCTCCACTGCTGGATGTATGCCTCTTCCATTTTCCTCCACTCATCTCTGTTATTCTCCCTTCGCATTCAGGTTCTTCCTGCTTGCTGCACTATGTCATCAGAACACCTTTTGGGAGGTCTTCCGACGCTTCTACTTTTCGTCCAGGGCTTCCACTGTAGAATACTGAGTAAATCAAGGAAATGTGAACGAAGCATTTTCTATCATTCAAATGAATATTGATTTATTTTTCGCTCAGTCAATAGACATTGAATTTATACAGATAATAAAGGTTATTTAATTTTTATTTGAGGTATTTTTATATAGTTTAAACCTTAAAACTGCAAACAAGCTACATGTTACATTTCCCAAATGGATATACCTCAAATTAAAAATGCTTATTTTTTTTATGGAAATATGGCAAACAAGCTAATTATAAAGGTAAAGTATGACCTTGTATATCAAAAACCATAAAAAAAAACATTTTTTCAAAAAGTATGGATTTACCTACTACCTTTGAGCTTAGTGGGGCAAAATAGTGCCTGATAATTGCATTCACCAGATATCCTTCTTCTTCATATCTAATATTGGGCCTGGGACTTGAAGGAAGGCCTGGGGTTTGAAGAGGAACGAAAGTCAACTTAATGCGAAAAGGCGCTTGTCTGATAAAAATATGTATAAAAGAGCCGACAATGACCAAATTAGGTAAGAATGTAAATCTGGTATAGGAAGACTTGGCATGGTCAGTGTAACCAAATAAACAAAGTTGGTCCTCTTAGATCTGCGTGCAAAAGTGTATGAATATAGATGAACTGAAAGTTTTGTGTTATGACAGAAGAAAGTGGCCGTTCTTTGGCCAAGATGTAGTTCGTCTTCCAGGACATATTCTGCTCGCAATTTTGCCTTGAATGATTTTTTTTAGTTTTTTTATTTATTTATTCATTTTATTGTTTATTTACATTTGTTAATACAAGTTACTAATAACTGCGACACTAGGTAAAATCCTGCTCTGTGGCAGTTATTCTCATATGATATTTATGTAATATTAACAAAAGACAATTAAAGAAGAATGATGAGAGGCGGAATAGGTGCTTCTCTTGATAATTCAAGTATTTGTTAAAATATTGCAATTTTCGTTTTTTATAATATACACTGCTTTAATAATGATAGTTATAAAAGTCACTTTAGGTCTTGAATCTAATTTCTTATTACCACATTATAAAGGAAGTTGGAACTAGCAGCAGATTGCTAAAGAATTCCACTCTGAGGCAGGTATTTGAATTTATCGACCTGCTAAATCTGCTCCACTGTGCTGAATGCTAATGGCACACCGTTCCTGATATCTACCTATAGCCATTACTTCCCTGAAATCAGCACTGCATAAATCTTTATCTCAACTTGAGTAGGTAAACTCTTCATTACAAAAATATTTTGTATGTTTTATTGATAAAAAATAAATGCATATTGAAAGTAAGGTCAAGATATACAAGACATGCGTGCAACCTATTATGATATACGCTGTAGAGACGCGGGCTGACACCGACCGCAGCAAAGGACTCCTCAGAACATCTGAAATGAAGGTGCTGAGATCCATTACTGGAAAAACTCTTCGTGATCGTGCCCGAAATGCAGGCATAAGGAAAACCTGCAAAATAGAGGACATAGCACGATGGAAAAGATCCAGAAGGAGATTCTGGAGAGATCACGTAGCCAGAATGGACAGTGACAGACTCGTGCATATAGCAGCGAATGTAATCCTCTCTGGAAAAGATGGAGGGATAGCTGGACCCGTCATCCCAGGAGGCGTAGTTTTCTGTATCACAGATCTACTAAAAGAAAAGAAGAAAAGGTTTTATTGTACGGATGTTAGCCACTTTACGTCTGAAAATAGTGAGAAATAAATTGCCACGACTTTTTATATTAATGTAAGAGTAGAATAATAAAATAACCTTTTTCTCCTCTCCGAGTCATTCAATGACTGAGGATCCCGATTTTCATGGAACTTTTCAATGAATCTGCTGGAGTCACTCTTTCATTCTTCTATCTGTCCCCGATTAGCGTCGCTCCAAAACTAGAAACTGTTGCGGTTATGGTAATTGTATCCATAGTCTGGATGGAACTAAAGACCTAATCAATCAGAGGCTAGAAACACTATCTTCTCCCGCCAATACGTCTTTGGTCGTTCAACAAACAATGAGCAGCATTTAATTTAGTAAACTAATTTTTTTCTGCAACCAAAAAAATTTGGCAGTTACTTCGTGGTGCAACGTTAGAATTCAAAAATATTTTTTACATAACTTCAATATTTATCACTAATAATAATTTTAAGAGGAGCAGATATAAAAAAAATATGTATTCATTTTACCTACTGATAAAAAATAGGCTGCTCCCCTTAGAACTATACATAGTTAGATTAAACGCGACACTTGAATACTGGAAGACTCTTCTAGTATGGTGCGAATCTTTCATTCACACAACCATATACATGATTTTCAATCTAGGAACGTCGCAAGCCTTAAAGAACCCTTCAAGCGGTCTTTACAATATGTTCAGGTTCTACCACTCCTTCTTGCTGAGCACCATGAGCCTGTCCTGACTGTTATTTCTCCAGTAAGATGTCAGTTTTGAAGGCGCATTATTGTAAGATTCAACACTTAACGAGGCACTCAATTTTTTCTTTCTTTTGCCTTCTCATTCATGTTCCGTTTCTATGTTTAAAAATTTTAAAAAGTTTTGTAGTTTTTAGTAAATGTTTAAAACCTAGCTATCTTAAAATAATATCTTTAGAAATTAAATTCTGAAAAATGCCAAATTTGCGAGGGGTAGTTACTTACGTAAGATATTTGGCAAATTACCCCTAGTTTCCAAGTTTAGTCGTTTATATTATTTAATACGCTAACGTTATAAAGGCGCCCGAAACCTGGCTTTGACCTAGACATTCGACAAAATTAGTAGAGGTTTGTAATTAATGACCGCGTTTGTTAGTATTTAATGTACTTTCAAACATATCAAAAGTTTACCAAACTATACCTGGCGGAACACCATCAAATTACGTATTCCACCTGGCGGCTGGTATCGGAACATCGTATTATAATATATTCTAAAGCCATACCGACTTGTGTTCCCGATTTCTGTTGTATTCAGAGGAAATCATGTGGAAATAAGGTACATTATTATATTTCCTATATATTACACCCATTGGAGTGCAATTCTATGACACACTAGAGCCTCTAAATATTCGTGATTCCAACTATTTGAATATCGAATAGTTAATGATAATACCTATATTCGAATATACTCGTAAAATTTTTAAGAAAGGAATAACTTACTTCGGATGATAAATACAGATACATACATTCTAAATATTAAAAAAAAACATAATAATTGTAGAGAATTTATTTATTTTAATTTTAAAAATATATGTTACATATAAAAAAACAACAAAAAATATATTTCAGTATTATAAATATACATATAAAAAAAATAATAAAAAATTAGATACAGACGAGTCAGTATTGTCTCGATAACTGACAAAATTTTAGATATTTTTACATTACTTCATATCTCACACCCCACGTCCAAGTTTTTTTTCAAATTATTTTGTATATAACTTCTTGTTTGTCGGCTCAAGTATTTATGAAAAAGCCGACTTCATCGTTGACAAAACAAAGTGTGTTGACCGTAAGTGGTTATTGTAATAAAACTATAATGATAAGCATGGCTTGAAAACCTTTGCAAATGACTTTCAGGGTTCGTAAACCTTTGTTTCGTTTGGAAGAATATTAAAAAACTTATAATATAAATATGAGCGAATACTTTACGAATTTTCAACCAATGATCCTTTGTAACATGACCAATGCGTTATTGTGAAATGAAGGGTTTTCATCCTAACAGGAAAATCTTTTAGAATTCAATTAAATTCATTTAGAAATAACATGGACATGAAAAACTTACATTTTATTCGTACATGTTATTACATTTAATTAATATAAATGTAAAAAAAATATTATCAAACATGTGGGGGAATCCTGCTTCGGAAAATCTTCTCAGCGATATGGAACAGATCAATGTTCAAAGTTATATTATTCAGCATAGCGTTGGCTCTTCTAACAGGTATAACTATCTGCAGATTGGTTCTATATATTGGATCGTGAAACAATCTATACTACGCTGTCTAAGGTTACAACTCATCATACGTATATAGATATACAAATCAATGCTCCGCATAATTTCAGGATTATCGATCATACCCCGCAATAATCGACAAAAATGCCTAATCAAATACACATTCCTTCTAAACTATTGTAGGCAAACATACCTTGTAGAAACTCGATTGGGTAAAGCCAAGAATAATGCCCGTATTCACTACATCTTAAAAACTTTTTTGTGCTTTCTCTACCTTTGAAAGTACTGAAGCTCATCTGACCCCCCAAATCATCGAGTTGTAAAGAGTTCTCAGTTTTAGAAAACCCTGGCAGTGCGCAGAACAAATTTTCTTATTTCTAGCATTCTCAATGCATTACCACTGACGGCCTCTTTGTGATGGTGAAATGTCAGAGTGCTCACAAATCTAATGTAGTGTATGCAAATGTCACGTGATTATGTGTTAAACAACCAAGAGAAGCACAAGTTAATGTGAAATATGCATAATACTCATAGTCTATTACAGTAAATTGATTGAATATTACTTAGGTAACTGGCGAAATTAAGCTTACAAGATTAAATGCTGCTAATTATTTAACGACCAAAAACGGAATGAAGATAGTAGTACGGAACCGTGCTACTCGTTTCTAGCTACATTAAGATTCATCTAGACTGTAGATATGCACTTACCATCATTATTTTAGCTGTTTTTTTTTAATAGCCCTTTTTCAGACATCAACAGTTAGGTTGTCACACCATGGCATTTCCGTCTGTATGCCTTTTGGCAAAGGCCTCCTCCAATTTCCTCCATTCCTCCCTATCTTTTGCTATTCTGGTCCACGCGCCACCTGCTGTAGCTTTGATCTCATCCACCCATCTTCTTAAAGGCCGGCCTCGTTTCCTTTTCTTGTCTCTTGTGAACCAATACATTATTGTTTTTGACCATTTCTCTATTCCTCTGATTGTATGTCCAGTCCATTTCCATTTAAGCCTTCTGATGGATTCTTTAACATTCTTCGTTTTTGTTTGTTCTTTGGTTATTGAATTCTTTATCGCAGATTTACAAGATCGCAATATAATTAAGGTTGTCATTTGTTCTTTTTTTATTTTTTACGCTGCAACAGGTAAAAAGGCCCAATTATTAAAGTATAGCTAAGCTTGTCACAAAAAATACCCAGGCTTGGAGCCTATGGTATGGAAACCAGTGTTCGTCCGTACTCACTGGACTACGAGTCACTCCCATTTATACCGCTGTTTTTTTTTTAAATTTATTTCTTAAGTTAGTTAATATTACAGTTTGTATATTAACTAGTATTTAACACTTTATATTCTTAAATCTATTACTAATATATTATCCATAATTACCTATATATTAACATTTACATCTAATCTAATCTATGGTACAATCTATAATTAATAATACATCTTATGCTCTACAATTCTAAACGTTTTACAATAATTATAACATTTTTTTATAAATTTATTCATCTTATTTATAATCTCCTTTTTTTCTGGCATCTCATCGTATATCTTTACACCTCTGTACATTATACAATTCTGTGAATATAATTTTTTCTTATATGGTAATCTTATTCTATTCCTATTTCTGGTTTTATATGTATGTACATCACAATTTGCAATAATTTTGTTCTAACAATATTTTGGCATTTTGTTATTGAAAATTTTATGTATAAATATGAGAACGTCATAAATATTTTTTTTAATTTCCATCCGATTGAGTGCTTTTCTCGTTTCTTCAATTCTGGTGTACATATTTATTTTTAATATGATTCTCATTGCCCTATTTTGCCCACTTGTAGTTTCTTGATGTTCCCTTCATTGGCCAGATACAAGACTATAGCACAATAGTCGATGTCTGTGTCATTGATATATCTACCAATTTCTGATGATTCTTGCTATTTTAAATTATTGTAGTGCTTAGATTGCTTGGTAAGGAAGAGGCTAAATTAAGGTTTATAAACGCGTTTCATGGAGCCTAATGAGTGTGATATAAATGAAAAAAATATTAATGTAACAATAATGAAAATATTTCACAAGTGTCTAGCGCCAGCGTCGCCAAACTAAGCCGAGCCTTATTAGTTTGAAATATTGAATTACCGAGTCGTTTAGAAATAATTCGCGCTAAGTGTGCCTGTAAATTAGGAGCCTTTAGAGGTGACAGTTATTTAGTTTTGTAACGACGGTTATAAATTCCAACGGCCGGTAACGACGGAGCAAAGTTCCTAACGACTGGCGTAACGCCCGTTCCAAGATCACAGATTTCACAACCTCCCTTTAATACGCTCGCTGTTGTTACTGTAAGCCTTAACCGCTCAACTGTTGACCCGCTAACCTTGGGGCGCGGGCGGAAGCGGATGAATAATTCAGGGGGATGACGCCGAGAGGGGTAAAATTACGTTTCTTAAAAAAGGCCCCCTTTTTTCCGCCGTCATTTGCAAATTTATTTGTAAAAATTGACTTTTCCACCCCGGCAAGAGGGGTTGATACCCCCCTGTCGCGCGCCACCCTCGCCGGGGAGGCGGTCGCATCAAGTGGGCAGGTATTAAATTTTATTTTGTACTCAAGAGCGTACTAAACAATTGCTTTTATCTAAATATTACAATAATTTAGCTGAAATGCTTTAGAACTTATATGTGTAAAATATCGTTCAGAATTTTTCATATATTTTCTTCGTTTGTGGCCAAATTCATAGATAGTGAAATCTGAAAAAAATCGCATATTTATTAGTAATCGAAACAACGAATTCAGGCTTTCGCAAATGATAAATACACCTAGTAACAATTCTAGATAAACCGCTACTAAAATGGGATTCATCGTCAATAAGCCAATGTCTTTTTTATTTTTTCACAATTTTTTGAGTATGTTCTAAATGTTCAACAATATAATACTGGATTTTCTCTACAGGAGGGACATCATTATCCCAATAACGAAATAATAATTTAATTTATAATATATAATACAGAATTATATAGATAATGTAGAATAAATAATTCTATCCGTTCGCCGAGTAACTTCGTGTAACGTCCGTAACTATTTAAAGTAAACTTTTTTTTCGAATTTTTTTTTAATAAAATAAATGTGGATATACTTATTCCTTAGAAACTGACATGTCAAAGTACTGCCATTTTCGACGGGTTTCAGCTATTTCTAGATATATTATATTAGGTATAATAGAATTTTGCCTCATAATTCTTGTCACAAAATAGATGTCTCATTACCAACGATGACATCTATACTGATCCATGAAAGATGTCAAATTTCAACTATATATCGATGTAAATATTGCTTCTCATATATTCTTAAATATATGTATTTCTGTGCTCAACGTATTCAACACCTGTGTAAATTTGTGTCAATAACTTACTACAGTTAATCGTGAGTATAATTTACACCCTGTATCCATTTACTTATCCTACCTCTGCTGAATTATCTCACACTTATACATACACTTATAAATATACACCCTTACACAATACACGTCACGTACCAACGCAAGAAGATGTCTCTGGATGGGTGGGCATCTTCTTCCCAAAACGCTTACACACACCCTAATCCCCCAAAACTCTCCAAGAGGGACATTTTCTCGTATCTGTTTAAGATTTCTCATCTTCTTCGATATGCTCTTGACAGAGCTGTCATGGTCGGTTATTCATCAGCATTCTCTATTGATCAGCATATTCTCTGCGATTGCTCTTAAAGTTTTCCATCTCTATTGAAGTAAATTAAATAATCGTACTGTCGACAAAATTGACAAACAAATCAGCATTCAAATTTATTTTTAAATTTAATTAAACTTCTTTTGTAAAATTAATGAATGGTTATTGTGTTAAAAATGTCCTCAGGTTTTCACGGCCGTTCAGAATCTTCTGTGTATAGTTTTCTGGGATATTCTGCCGTGTATATATGACCTCTCTGGCCAAGAGAGAGAGGTAACATATACACGGCAGAATACGCCAGAAAACTGTACACAGAAGGTTATTGTGTTGTCATTTGGAATACGTTTCTATGCCAAATTTAAGAGCATTGTTAGTAAGTCAGACTTGCTGATAGTCAGCTAAAACTTAATAAAAGTTTGTAGAAAAATGAATTATTTTGTAGTATGCGAATATAAGCTGAATACATCTACAAAAAAATGTTATGCTTTGTTTACAAAGGCTTTCATCCTTTTGAACAAATACATAACTGTTAACGCGACTTATAAGGTCTCGATAGTACGAGAAGGGAAACTTACAAGATGGAAGCGAGGGACCTATATTAATTCCTCTAAAATCATAAACCGTTATTAAACAACTTGTTTGGAGAAGGACGGGGGCCCGCGGTGTGTCGAGGCACCTGGAGACGGTTATGGCTCAAGGCTTCGCAGCCGTTAAGAGGATTCACCCTTGTTAACATTTTTCCTTCCTCCCCTAAAACCCTAATTGGAATATAAAGTGGCTGAGAATGTTAGCACGGGACGTTTCCCCGGTCGGTGTGAACTACATTTACCTTGAGCCGTCGTCTGACACTGTCGCTACGTTAAGGATGACGACTACGTCGATTTTCATGGGGTGAGAATTTCAGTTATTCAATGTGAGTTGAATCGTACCAAATTCTCACCAAATCAAAAAATGCTCAAAGATACACAAGATTTCTTCTTAAGCCTCATCAAACAATTGACACCGAGACCATGAAAAAAGATGCTGGTAATTACCGAAAAGATAGTTAAAAATCCAATCGAACTAAAAAATATACAAAATACAAAACAACTGAAAAACGAATTAAGAGAACATCTCAATAAACACAACTAGACACCATTACCCTCAAAATCAAAAACATTTCATTCCACTACTTCATCCCATATACAGGGTTATTTGGAAAACATTAATAATCTCGCAGGTCTATATTCCCGCCTTGATTATGAGTCGAAAATGTTCAAGTTATTATGACCTAATATCAATAGTTACGGAGATATGCGACATCAAAATTTGCATTTTTTTTCCTCAATATTTATGACTTATTTTTTGTAAAACGTTGGAATATCATTACAGTAACTTATATCGATTACGAAATTTTTATTAGTTTCAATACATGTTAAATAAAATGATAAAAACACTAAAAATTTTCCAATTGGAATGTTTTCCAATTAGAATTCGAAGGTTTTTATTTTTTTATTTGAGTTGTATTAAAGGGAATGAATTTTTCATATTCGTTATTAGTTACTGTAATGATAATCTAATGTTTTACAAAAAATAAGTCATAAATGTTGAAAATAAAATGCAAACTTTGATGTCGCATATCTTCCTAACTATTGATATTAGGTCATAATAGCTTGAACATTTTCGACTCATAATCAAGGTAGGAATATAGTCCTGCGAGGTTATTAATGTTTTCCAAATAACCCTGTATATAATATAATGTAAAATAATTATATGTAAATTAATTATATATATATAATTTTTTTTAAATATATGTAACAATGCAAAGTACCTCGTCATTTAAGAGCAATGCTCTTAAATGGAGCGGTGTCTTGTATAACAAAATTATATAAGTTATGTATTTTATTGTTTTAATAGACTAGAAAAAAAATTATAAAAATTGTAATAAACTGTATGCAATAAAACTTGAAAAAAAGGTTTCTTTGTACTTTGTTTAATAAATACTTAAATATGAAGAAAATCAGTTAATCCTTTACTATAAACCTTACACGATAAGTATTTTCATGATTTATCTTCTGGTTTGAGTTTTTCTACGACCTTTCAGGCCAACCGACGTTTCAAATCCTATTGCAGGGTCTTTTATGAGGGCTGATGATGTGTTGTTGATATTGAATTTCAATGCCGTGTCGAAAACAGAGTACATCTATGTTGGAGACATGTTTTCTCACGAATTGTCCTATGATGTGTGTTTGTTCCATCTATTGTCGGATCAGTGGCGAGATAGGTTTCAAATCACCACCACCCATATTGATAAAAATGTTCTCGGGTTTTCACGACTATTCAGAATCTTTTGTGTATAATTTTCTGGCATACTCTGCCGTATACATAGGACCTCTCTGGCCAGAGAGATCACATATACATGACAGAATATCCTAGAAAACTATACACAGAAGATGTTCACCAAATGCTTACATATCTTGAGTGCCTCTTCTGCTAAAATTGATTAAAGTTAATAAAATATTTTTTCTATTTTGTATATCTGTTTTTGAATTTATTTATCTTCCAATCAATAATTTATCCACTAATTTTTTTTTATATTTATTTATTTTTCAAAAGCACACATTCATGATTAATTTAAAAAAATAGTTGTCATGGTAAGGTTTATTCATACATAGCGGTAGCAAGCGTATTACGCTAATTAATTCCATTTTCATTTGGTTCTATAACCGTAATTTATTAAGTTTATATCTTTTTAGATACCCACATTTACTAACCAAATTTTCACGGGATCCTTACTGTGGAGAGCAAACGAAACACTTAACATGAATTTAATCGGAGCACTGTTTTTTAATTCACACCTGTTTCGTGATTCACACTATTCGTCAATACTTAACATTTCATAAGGCTACGAAATATCTCATCAATAAACATGCTTAAGATGGTATACTTTGCGTTTGCCCAGTCCATACTGCAGTATGGTATAGTTGGCTGGGGTGGAACCTTTAAGTCTAATATACTACCAGTGGAAATAGTTCAGA
>JADDOH010016171.1:0-58203 GCA_016648135.1 Agrypnia vestita | reverse complement strand
TCATACATATGAAACGGGTTGTTAAACTTACATATATACAAATTCCAAAAATTTGATAGACATTGTATTCTATCGTGGGTGGAAATGGTGAACTTTACATTGTGTAAAATGATCACTTAAACCAGCCGTACGATAGGTCAAATACTTAGGTACATACCTATTTTCCCATAAAATATATATTTATTTTATATATAACACCCAAACACTTCCATACCCACATTCCCATAAAATATATATTTTCGTCTATATATTTAGAGCAAAAGAAACATTACTGTTATAATTGAAAAAAAATACTGACATTTCATATTGGCACCAGTATATTGGATACAATTAATATTACCAAACTCGATATTAGAATATCCGTTATTGAAATGTCTTCGTGACGGCTGCACACTGACAGGATAATTTGATTGCCCGTCCCAGTCGCCGGGAACTTGTCAGATCGGCGGAATGCTGCTTCGGAACGAAAGTGAAAAAAAATACAGACGTACTACGCGGCCGTCATCTGACGGACCGGCGCTCTGGCCCCGGGCCGAAGACGACCACGGCCGCAGCGCCCGAAACGTCGGTGGGTGCCGGTACCTTTCCCGCTTCTGGAAAGTCTATGACGACGTACGCGGCACAGAAAACGTTAAAAATTAAATATTTCAAAAAGTAAAAAAAAAATTGCGTCACTCTCCAAATAAAAGGTGAGCGCTTGCGATACTGATAAAGATGGAGAGAAAGCGTCCACGCTTTTATTTGGAGAGTGAGGCAAAATATTTAAAGCGTGATTTTTAAGGAGAAATTATTTCTTTCGTGTGCCTAAATGTAATTTTCTACTTTTTAGTTTTAATATTACCCATCGTACAAATTAACATCGGTAGGAAACTAGCGCCATCTTTTTTTTTGGCGAGCTCAATTTCCCATGTCAAACTTTTCTTAATTAATTATGATATAGGTTATTTCTCTCCTCTACCTAGAATGCTAAACCAGTACAACGAGGTCATGTCATGTAACCCCAACATCGACATATTTCACATGACACAACCTCAGTTTAAGAGAGAAATTATATCGCTCCTGACCGAAAATAGTTTGAGCGTGTAAGACGGATTCTTCGGAAATCAACCTAAAGAAATTTTCTAGCCATAAAGCGCGGGTACACATTTTCTGACTTAGTTGACCTGGGAGCCTACATGCCTATTATGTCGTGCGGAGAGTGTGAACTTCGTTCATCTTGTAATCACTTATTGTAGTATACTTATATTGTTTTATTTTAATGTATTATCGTAAATTGTAACTGTTCTAATCACCCTGTCCTAAATGACTATTCATTAGGGTCATTCTGACCTGTCGATAGTTTTTAAATTAAAA
The DNA here is from genome assembly GCA_016648135.1 of Agrypnia vestita. Lineage (NCBI taxonomy): Eukaryota > Metazoa > Arthropoda > Insecta > Trichoptera > Phryganeidae > Agrypnia > Agrypnia vestita. Next base: position 56,850 of record JADDOH010016171.1, on the reverse strand, counting down.
AAAAAAGATGGATTAATTGATTAATGAGTGAATTGATTCATATATTGTCATTGTGTATTGTCATGTGTGCAAAATTTCAGCTCGATTGGACATGGGGAAGCGGGTGGAATTATAAGTTTCTTTCCAGATCAACAGACAAACCGGTGAAGCAAGGTAAAAATTTGGTTCGTTTCGTTAGAAGTTATACATAAACCAGTACAGAAGTCGCCATTGGTAATGAGATATCTATGTTTTATCTAGAAAATCTACATTTACGGGTATAATCGTTTACAGCTTAATTATGATTGGATTCTTTCGTACATTTTTTTTTTGTTAGATTTTGGCACTAAACTAGCTCTAGGGCATGTTTTTAGTGTCCACCGCAGCGCTATTATTGTTTCTAAGTTCCGCAATAAGCAGGCTGAGATTAGCACCTGAAAAATTCGAACATCTTATCATTATTTTTTAATTTTGTTATTTCCGGTCAACGCGGGTTGTCTAAAATAATGCGAAATAAATTTAGATTAACTTTTTCCGATCTGTTATTACGAAACCGAAGTGCGGGTCCGGTTTTTATGACCGCGGCTGTTCTCGCCCGAGCCGCTACACCTTCCGATTATCATAATTTACCGTTTCGACGATTGATCCCCGACGCGTCTAATCGGATCGATTAATCAGAAATCATCCGCATGTCGGGATTATTATTGAAATCAAATTCATTCCGTTTCAATCAATCCGGCCGGCCCGAGACGTCAAAACACTACACGGAATATTTGATTAACAACTCGGGATTCGTGAGTATTAAACGCGCCTAAGATAACACGACCTTGGAATATCTTCAGCGTTCTATGGAAGGTGTTTGGCATGCGCGCGTGTGCAATTGGACGTGAAGAGAAAATGATCCCCTATATTTTGATAAAAAGGGGGAAAATAGCGGTATTTTTTACCACACTTATAAGCTTCATCGTTTGTCTGTCTGGACAGAATCTTATAATCGATAACAAAACTAACCTAAATAGACTCCAACGACAGCAAAACAAAATACTAAAAATGGTCTATGATCTGAAATACCGGATACCAACTGAAACTGTATACCGTATAACACAACAATTAAACATCGAAAGCATTACAAAAATCGAAACACTTAAAATCATTCACAGACTAGCAATTGGCGAAATACAAGATGAAGACTTAAAATTACACAAAATACACGAAAAACACTAACACAACATTAGAATGGCTCAAAACTATCACATAACACGCGCCAAAACAAAAACAGGACAATCCCGACTAATTTGCAACGGATTAAAACTATACAATGACCTGCCACAACAGATCAAACAACTGACCACTGACATTCAAATTATATTATTATTATTTCTTATATTGAATTATGTAAAAACGTTATCCATAAACGTTTTAGGTTTCCATTATATTTTAAATAAAAATAAAAATTTCACTTGTTTCCCAATGTCCAATCGAGCTGAAATTTCGCATACAGACGTATTTTCAATGATAATACATAAATCACTACTAACCAATCAATGAATTAAGGAAAGCTTTATGTGGGAAATAAGTAAATGAGCTCACCAAATGATGGCGTTAGTTTCCTACCGAGATGATTTTGTACGCAGGGTAATATTAATAATATTTTCTAATTTATATTAGAAAATTATAGTCCATGGAAAAAAAATTAAAACCACGCTTAAATTTAAATGTACTAAAAAGTAAAAAATATATTTTCGGCCAAAAATTTTTTGCCTCATTCTGAAAATAGAAGCGTAGGCGCTTTCCTTCCATCAATAATAGAATTCTTTAATCTAAATCCATCACACTGCGAGCGTCCACCTTTTGGAGATATTTGTCTGAAAATAAATTTTTTAATCTGTAGTACGTACCTACATTTAAAAATAAGCGTGGTTTTGAAAAAAAATTTCACGTTATTATTTATTTTATTTTTTAACAAACAAACCATCAATAGGTTAGTGTTGACCCTGATAGATGGTCTTGGGGTGACATTCGTATACAGTGTAAAATAATTTCAGTTTTAATTTTTCGCTTTTTTTTTGTTAAAGCAAGAACGAAACTGAGTATGAAGTTTTTCCAAATATCTAAAATGCGTTTTTTTTTGCTTCCCAGGAGCGGCTGACGGGGCACCCAGCGAGCGCGTACCCCTCGGCGCACGCGCACGGGGGCGCGCGCGGCGGGGGCGCGCAGCCGCACCACCAGCCCCCGCCGGCCGCCGCCACCGACTTCCAGCCGCCCTACTTCCCCCCGCCCTTCCACCACGCGCCCGCACAGAGCCCCACGCAGGTAACTGACCGCCGTCTTCTGCAGACCCCGCGGCACTTTGAATTTTTCAAATCGGCCCGGCGGTTCTCGAGCTATCGCGAAATAAGGCGATTCCGGCTAGTCACTCCACACTCCACTGAGGTGGGCATAGTTGGACTAGTGATCAAAATCGACTCTCCAAACTGGCTTACTCTCACCAAATGACTACTTGCCCATGCATTGTACCATATCCCAGAACGCGGAACGGATGTAATAAATAGGCGCCCTACAACGCGTAGTATGCAACTTTTAAATGGTCATGTCACTAGATCGTCTTCAGTTTCTTCATATATTTTCAGTCATTAATCAAGGATATACATATTATAGACGCCTCATAGACACGAAGCTATTTTTTCATATGGAAACGTAAGTATGGAAGTAAGATATGGAAGTCTTTTTGGGTGTTCACATGGCCTATATATTTGATATATGTTGTAGTATATCACGGGTGGAATTGGTGGACGTAACATTGTGTAAAATGATCACTTAAGCCAGCCGTATGATAGGTTGTAAGTCCTATGAAGATCCGAAATTACTTCTATACCTACTTTCCCATATAAAAAAATAGCTTCGTCTCTATGAGACATCTACAGTATATTATAATTAATAATGTCCTCCTGGGGATAAAATCCAGTATAGTGTTCATAAAAAATTTGAATATACTTACTCAATATTCTGTAGATTACACCACCTTGAGGAATAAAAAATACGCTTAGCCCAGCGCTGCACTAAGCGCATCTTTCCGTTTCTTTCCATACAATATGCGCTTATCAAACACACTACGTGGATGATAAGATGGAAAAACGTAGCGGATTAATCACTTAATGTGGCCGGGGCCACATTAAGTGATTAATCCGCTACGTAATTGTTGCACATTTTTTTGACGTAATTGTTGCACATTTTTTAAATTATTTACTGTATACAGGATGTAACAGAACTAATCCATAATATTTAAGGTGGATTCCTGCCTTGATTGTGAATCAAAAATATTCGGGCAACCATGACCTATTATGGAGATATGCCATATCAAAGTTGGCCCTTTTTTTCAATATTTCTGACTGATTTTTTACAAAATGATTAACTAGCATTATTAACAACATATATCGATTTAAAAAATATAAGTCAAATAAAATGATAAAACCTTGCAAAAGATCTGTTTTGAATTTCTTTGAAATTGGCAAAATGGTTTTCGAGTTATTTTATCCACCAGTCATTAAAAAGGAGTTTCTGAACACAACCGAAATGAAATGAAAAATATTTGTCAATATGCCAAGCCCTAAATTCGTATTTCTTCTCCACCAGCAGAACCATGGACCCCTCGAGTACCTGTCTGCAGACCCTTACGGCCAGGCCCTGGGGCCTCTCCACCACGCAGGATCCCTGCAGCACCACTACTCCCAGCTGGCCTCCCTTCGGCCCTCGCAAGACCAGCTCCTGCACAGGGGACACAGAGACGCGGAACTTCAGAATCACGTGGTGAGCTGAAGATATATTCATTAGGCTGTCCCGATAAAAAATTTTTTAGCTTACCTTAACACAAGAACTCTCAAAACTTGCGTAATTGAGCGTAGATTATCAAAATAATTTTAAAAATAAAATAAAACTATATCTTTAGGGTTCTACCAATCTTCAAAGTTTTGAAAAATTGACATTTTTATGGTGATATTTCGCTATCCTCGATTTTGGCTCCTGAACTAAATACAAAAAACATTTACTTTTTGTTCTATTTAGGTGTAAATCATACATGAGGTTTCGATTTGCATGCAACAACACGTTACCAGCGACTTCTAATTTGTTAGGTTTCAACCTCAAGTTTGAACTTGTTTTGAGGACTTTCTTGACTTGACTTGCGAGTGTTTTCTTCGTAGCCAAAATAACTTTTATGCCATAAAAGTAGCATTGCGATTGACACAGTGTTAAAAGCGGATTTTGTGATTTTTAAATAAGAAGTTCGAGGCATAGTCAGACTACTTGTGCTATGTTCGGACCATACAAGGAACTCGAAAATCAGCAGCTACCAACTATTATAAGGGACGTCATTTAATTTATTTTATTTGTCATGAACGACCTAAAATTGAAGTATAATGGAAAAGATCCATCCAAATCAGTTATATATGTGATTGTTTCCGAAGAGATCAACAATATTTGGGCCAAAACTTCGGTTCAAATTGTAACTAAGGAACGAGTTATTTAATTAATGAAATCCAATTTCGAAAAGTATCTCAATTTGAAAAGATACCCCAAAAGCTAACAAAATGATAGTTTTAAAAATAAATTGAAATGTTTTTGGGAAGCTTTTTGACGTTTCAGCTTGTAAACGCACTTCATTTGAATCTTTTTCATGTTTAAAACCTAAGAAAATTCACATCAATGAGAGAAGTTTTTATCGGATCAAATAAATGATAGGGAAATGGTTATAAGCGGTTTTGATAAGAAAAACAGCTAGATTAATGAAACGACAGCAGAAATAAATTGAAGAGTCAATAAGGGTAACAAAAAAGTCATGTTCTACACAAGAAACCGATTCTGTCTCAGCAAATTGTGATGAAGATTCAGTGAGTGAATCTTCCCCAGAAATGTATCCGATAACAGAGGCATTCCCGACAAACACGCCCTCGACAGAGATACCATCGACTTCAATGGCGAATTGGAATATATTGCCGTTGCCAAGAGTTGCTAAAGTCTGTGATAGATTTTTATCGACACGATCTACTGCTGCTGTTGCTTCTGCGGTTTTGGCTGACGTCGGTTTGGCTTCTACCGAAGACTTAACTCTAGTTATTGATAAAAATAAGATCTACAGTGATGTATACAAAGCCCGAAGCTTTGAAAGATATTGGAGGTGTTGTTATAAAAAGCATTTACTTTGATAGACGAAAAGACCACCGCAAAGAAGTTTTAGAAGACAATATCTCAATTTGAGTACAACTTGGATCAATTTATTTGGGACACACAATACCGAAAGACGTGGCACTACGAAAATTCTTACTTCGATCACAACTTTAGTAGAGGGTCAAGGTTGGAATTTAGATTACGTGATTTACGTTGAATATGACGGAACTGCAACTAACACCGATTGGAAGGGTGGCGTGATTCAATATTTAGAGGAGTATTTGCAGAGACCGTTACAATGGTGTGTTTGTATGCTGCATGTCAATGAGTTACCCCTTTGTCATTTATTCTTGACCTTAGATGGTTGCACTTTGGGTCCTAGAGAATATAACAGATATAAAGTGTAACTGACGTTACTTCTACAGGTGGCTTTATTAGAACCAGGATGCAATCTCAAGCAGAAATGCCAAATTTTGGACACAAAAATAAGTTGAAATTTTTAGTTTTTGTCATTGATTATAATCTATATTTTATTAATTCTATTTTCTTGTGCTCTTTTTCATTAACTTCAATAATAAAATAGCCTTTAAACTTGATTTTTTTATTATTTTAGACAAACGGTTTAACTCTATAAAAATGTAAAATTTACAAAACTTCAAATCTCTGTAGAACCCTCAAGGTGACAAACAATTCTAGTTTTTTTTATCTTTTTCGCAATCTGTGTAAAATTATACAAATTTTGATTCCTCTTGCAATTGTGTAGCTTAAAATTTTTTTTTTCTCATACATGGACGGGACACCCTAATATTCATATTGTTTTATTTGCTGCTGCATTCTTATCCCATTTCTTATGTTTTTTTATTTATTAATTATTAACACCCTGAATTTGGCTTTTACATAATATAAAATACAAAGTGTTCAAGTAACTATCAAGAGCTATCTAAATACAAGAAAAAATTATGAAAAATGAAAAAATTCAACGATATAAATACAATTAGAGGTAAGTACTTACGTAAGATGGAAAATGATAAAAAAATGAACGAATTTCAATAAGATTAATACAACAAATAAAGATTAAATAGGTAGATAAACCATAAAATAGAAGAAAAGTAGATTTTTTTATGAATGTGTATAGTTTTGGAGCATTTAATATATCTACAGAGGTATATTGATTACCTAGGCGGTGCAATCTACATACGTATAGGTGAATTCATAACATTTGTAATAGCTCAGGGGAGTCCAACATGCCGTCAATAATTTACACTTACAGTTCTCCTACACGTTACGACGGCAGTACAAAATACCATTGACGAGAAAATGCAAATGTTAATAAAAAAACTAATTAATAACTTTGGCGACATCAACTATATTAATTTCGAATCTCCGCCTGTCTTTTCGTAACTCGCTGAAGTTAGGCTGGAATTACAATAATACACTGATGACGACTAGCCGCTAATGAGGCCCGGACGCCCGAGTGCGACATGTCAATCAGTGCGCGGCTCAAGAATACGCGACGGTCGTTACTACTTATTATTATGTCCTATGATTTTTCACGTTTGCAGCTAGTAATTAATTTGTTGAAAATTTCAATATATTTTAGGGCCAAAATGGTGAGATTGTATCGAAATATAGACATTTTCAAAACTATATATTTGCAAAAAGACCTGATTACTTATAATATTTAATTGACTTATAACACTTTTTTTTTAATTTCAAAGTATATTCTTGTTAATTATATTAATAATATAACAACAACATCATATTGCAATTTATGAAGAAGAAATTAGCACTTTGTTTTAATCACAGTTAAATTATATTGAAAAAAAATTAACATTTTTTGGGAGCGATACTCCCTTAATAATAATAATTATAAATTAAAAAATAGAAAAACAAAATATTGAATGCGAGAAAAAATTAGAGGCATAGTCAACTTTTAAGTCACAAACTAACAACAATTCAAAAAATTCATTATACCTAAACCATAGACGCACTATAAATATAGACTAGTCACTAGAAAACAAATCTGAGACATCTAGTCTCCACTGTCTTCTATTACGTACTAAATGTATTAGTCAGAAAGAGATAGAAAGTATTTTCACAACCACGTATGAGAAAGGACAATATAACATAATTTTGTAGAACGAATGCGTATGAAGTTGTAGCTAACGCAGTGTTAATTTTTGCCTTAACAATTTAAAAAATTTAACTTGAAATATGTCTGTTTGTTGTGTTAATCGTTGTAATGCTTCATCACATAATAAAGAAGAGGGTATAACCGTTCATTTGAAGTGAGTTATATTTCAATAATTTGTGGAGAACTTCAAACCGACTTCAGAGTAGGTACTGAGATTTCTGTATTTTCTACGTTGGTAGTCTATGATATTTTCTCTTTCCTTCTTATAACACAGCTAACCAACTCTCGCGATGTGCGTCTATGTTCACAGTAAATCGTCTGATAGTTCTGTGTAGCGGATATTTTGGTTTGTTACTAGTCTATATTTATAGTACGTCTGTGAACTAAACCCATTCAAGAACTAGGAACTTTAGCACTCCCATCTCTCCGCAACCCCTCCATTCCGCGAATTTCTAGTTCACCCCGTGCAGCGCAATACCCCGCTTTAAATTCATCTCGGCGAGTGACCGCGGATGCGCCCGTCGCAGAATCCCGCGGGATTTCGGAGATGATTGATTTTCCACAGCTCGTGAGATGCTCCGTGTGGTGTGGGCTAACGATCCCGGGATACAGCAAGAAGAAATTTCCCGGGATGTGCCGAATTTCCCGGGCTGTGAACGACCGCCGCCGCATAGTTTCTTGAGAAATAGTTGGCATTGTTGGCGCGACTTGCCGGTCGGCTCCTATCGCTACACGGGGCTGTAGAGGAGATGCGAACGAGAATCTTGCAATATTTATAAATTTTTATTAAGGCGATCGTCCAGAAAAGTGAGAAAATTTCATAATTTTTTCTCACATCTTCTCTTGCATTTTTTATCACACTTTTGTTTAGAAATGTACCTTTTTAAAATTTATTCATCAGGTTCCATGTATTTTAAATGCGGATATCTTAAAAAAATGATACAGTGTGTATCATTGCCAATTTGCCAATTTAAAATAGGTACATTTTAAATTGGCATTCCTCGGTGACTGCATTCAAAACGTTATTTTATTTTTTTAATATTGCTGCCTTTGCTTTTATACCCCACAATAGACTAAAAACACTTCTTCACTCAAAGGTTGACTGTCAGTAACTACCTCTTTCTGCGGTGTGAAAAAATTCTCGCTTGCGCACGAATTTCACCTATTCATCATCATACCAAAGAACGCTTCCCGTGCTTTATTTGTTTGAACACTCCACTACCTAACAGATGAATTATATTACTGTAATAAAAATAAATTAGAATATTCAACTATATAATCTCTGCCTACCCGTAAACAGAACCGACGCGATTAAGTATCCCAGTGTGTATAAATAATTATTTCTGGACCGTATTCTAGAATTCTTCGCAAAATCTCGAGTAGAGAATTTTCCGACTTTTTAATATCAATATTCAATATCGGTTAATATTTTCTTGCCGCTGTGGAGGGAGGGGGTGGCAGGAAGACGACGCGATCCCTATTCATATCCTCCCTTTCTAAAGCGAAAATGTTACCAATATTTCGATTCTAATGCATGTGTACAATGTTAGCCATACATAATTTCAAAACTACAACGTCACTGCTCTGCCATACAAAAGTACTCTACGAAGTTAATCATAAACAAGTGATTAAAAAAAATTGAAGACATGCTTTTAATATGGGGTAACAGTTTCACTGCAAGATAATGGAGGAATAGTAAATGAATGAGGGGCTAATTGCAAAAAATACTGCATATATTGCACATCAACACCCTTTTAACCCGTGATGTACCTAATTCCGTTACACGTTTCTTTCCTTGAACCGTTTTTACTCGTGGCGTCTGCTTGCTTGCTTGCCGGCTTGCCGTCAACAAAAACTTTGGATCGATTTTTGACCCTTTTCCCGTGATCCAATCGAGCTGAAACATGGCAAGTAGACTCGTGGCGACGATCAAGAAGATCTATCAAATTTTCGTTAAAAAAAATAATAATTATAGTATAATTCTGATTTTTAGAAATTTTATTGGTTTTTTCAAATTGGAATCATTAGAAAAGTTTGATTAGCAACGGCGGCCCGATAACGTCGCGGAATATTTTCTAGATTTGAATTACTCCATCGGTATACATAATAGGTACTTCACTACGAATATCGAAAATCTAAATTGACTGACAAATGTTTTTAGAATTTTATCTTCAAAGCATGAAGTGTCTTATCACATCTGACATTTTAGAAATATATTAAATTACTGTAAGTTTAGTGTTATGTAATATGTTTTAATTCGTCTTTAATTGTTGTTATATTTTACAAAGAATGGGAGCATAATAAAAACTTGGTTTTAATGGGTTACTTTTTTTTCTAAACTAAAGTTATCCTGAGATGAAATGAAATCTAAATTCAACATAACCCTAATTTATCGAATTTGAAATTTTGTTCCGACTTGCAATGTCAAAGTTGAATCAGCCGACTAAAGTTGATAAATTGAAATCGGAACATTTTTTCATACTAATATTGATGAATCTGGAAGCTACGTAAGCATTTAATGTTCAACAATATTGGAAAATTATTAATTGTTATCGAAAAAATGACCGAATCACGTCGGTAATTATTTAATAGTGTGTAATCCTCCACTTTACGTAAACGTTGAAAGTTTCAGAGCTCTAGCTAGTCGGGAAGTTGGTGAAAAATCAATTACAAGGTTCCACCACAACAAACAAACGACAAACGGACAAAGATAGTGAAAAGTATGTAAAAACACATCACGTGCCTCAGACATAAGTATCGTATCACCCCTGCATACAATACATAGTTTTCTATTCAAAAAAATATTATAATCATGTTTCATAGTATAAGTGAAGAATAAAAATTATTATAATTGCAAAATAAAGCTGTGAGAAGGAACACAGTAGAGTGTGCTCGATATGATGATCTTCAAGTATATATTTCTCTATGTAACAATGTGCATCACTAACGCGAACGTAGGGCATAAATACATATTATTTTTTTACTATATTTTTATATATATAAAATATTTATGTAGTTGGTCATACAATATTTTTTATATTTCCTAATATGTGTAGCATTAGACATATATTTAAAAATTTTAGTCAAAATAAGTATCTCGTTTTTTTTAGTTTTCTCTTAAAAGTCATTATATAATGATGATGTATAAAATAATAAAGAGATACGAAAAGCAAAAAACACATAATTCTCTACGTTATAATGTCCGTCACTAACGCCACCAGATGGAGAAAATAATGATGAGATACAAAATTCTTCTATGTATACATATAAAGTTTTCGCAGCCTTAAATGGCGGCCGAAATATATTCAGTATTCAAATATTACGGTGTTTATTTTTAAAATCCTCACCGAATTAAGCCAAAGTGATATAACTTCCACTGCATTCAGTCTTCTATCGGCTCCAGGCTTCACTTCAATAAATCAGTGTTGGTACCAGGACTCCATTGTGCACCGCTTGTTTGCCTCGGGGTATAATAATGCGATCACTCGTACCCGTCTCCGAGCGATAACAAAATATGTCATGTACGATAATATTGTAATACCGCGTCGATAGTTCCTCTTGGCACGAAAGTATGTGACGTCACACAACCCTTGTAGCCGGGGGAGACCGCCCCGAGGAATTTATCTCAGATACACGCACCCCCACCCACACACGACCCCCCATAGCCGCTCACAGCCGTCTTGAAATATTTTGAAATGTTCGAAATATCGTGGTAAAATTTCGAATCTATGCAGACCGAACAAAACTATAAGCAAAGTTAACCCTCGCCTGTAGGAGAATGCTACATACAATATTGAGCTTATAAATAGTATCCCATAAAAACCAAGTTTTTATTATACTGCCTTTCTTTGTAAAATATAACAACAATTAAAGACGAATTAAAACATATAACATAACACTAAACTTACAGTAATTAATATACTTCTAAAATTTCAGATGTTTTGAGATTTGATAAGACACTTCATGCTTTGAAGATTAAATTCTAAAAACATTTGTCAGTCAATTTAGATTTTCGACATTCGTAGTGAAGTACCTATTATATATACCGATGGAGTAATTCAAATTTAGAAAATATTCCGCGACGTTATCGGGCCGCCGTTGCTAATAATCAAACTTTTCTAATGATTCCAATTTGAAAAAACCAATAAAATTTCTAAAAATCCGAAATTATACTATAATTATTAATTTTTTTTAACGAAAATTTGATAGATCTTCTTGATCGTCGCCACGAGTCTACTTTTCAAGTTTCAGCTCGGTTGGATCACGGAAAAAGGGTTAAAAATCGATCCAAAGTTTTTTCACACGGCAAGCCGGCAAGCACGCAAGCAAGCAGACGCCACGAGTTAATATAAAGGGAGTAAAAATTACTAAAATAGTGTGGAAATATAAACAAATTAATAAAAAAAATTATAGCTTTCTTTGAATATATTCGCAATCGATTTTTTAACATTACCATGCAGTAACCAAATATTAAACAAGATTGAACGCAGTGGAGATGAGATCCCTTAGACGTATGTGTGGCAAATCCATTTATGATAGAGTAAAGAATGAAGATATTAGGAATGAATGTAAAGCTGATCTTAGCGTACTCGTAATTAATAGAATTAAAAAAGAGTCGCTCAGGTGGTTTGGGCATGTTGAGCGAATGAATGAGGAAATAATGGTAAGAAAGATATATAATACAAGTGTTGATGGCGCTGGAAAGAGAGAGCGACCGTGGAAGGTGTGAAAGACCAGATTAACCAGATACTGGAAGATGGTCCCGTTAGAAGCCTCAACAACCGGCGAGCTTGCATGCGAAGATGTATGAATGTGGATGATGCGAGAGCTGTATGTCAGGACAGAAGAGTGTGGCGCTCTATCCTCTCTAACCTAACCTTACCTAAACAAAACTAATAACCTAACCTAACCTAACCAAACCTAATAACCTAACCTGATCAAAAATAATAAACTAACCTAACCAAACCTAATAACCTAACCTAACCAAACCTAATAACCCAACCTAACCAAACATTATAACCAAACCAAATCTAATTACCTAAAACACAGAAATTACCTATGTTCAATATTCTTTCGTCTATAAAAAATATAAATTTGTCATGTAAACCCTGTATGTTGTCTATGATTTACACCTTTTTCCTCAGATATCGCCTACAAAATGTCAAAATATACCGTACATTTTTCGAAATTTTAAAATGTAATATCTTATTTAATACTTATTATTTAAGCGTCAATTATTTTTCATTAATCAGGATGTTAAATTATTTAGTGAAATACTCATTTTCATTGTATGAACAATCGGACCATATCATTGGATTTAGCCTTCCTAAGCATTTATTTTGATCGAAAATCGAAATTAAGGAAATATCACGATATATTTCTATCTCAGTAATTATCACATTATTTGGATTTCATAATATTCTGTCAGATGAATATTTAATTTCGATATTTTTACCCAAATATATGTTTACGTAAAAGTCATGCTTCAATGATCTCACCGCACGCTTGCATTCTCTCAAATCTTGTCATGAGATATCACTCTAACCTCGATCACTTTAATATATTGTTCAAACTGTCCCGTATCAACCCGGATATTGGAAAACAGTTTGTGTCAACTGTTTTCCAATATCCGGGTTCCTTGATCGTCTGCATTCTCCTCAATCATCAGTTCCACGTGCCTCAGCCATCGCAGCGACCCTTTCTTTATTCTATCTACTTCGCTAACAACAGATGTTATTTCGCTCCAAATTTGTTAATTCCTCACTCTATAGTATACGCGTCTACATGTACAATCGCATTTTCACCGCGTTCTAGGTACACATTTTCGCATCCCTTATTTGGGTTATGCGTAACCAAATAAGGGATGCGAAAATATGGACAGCATACAATATCACTTGGACAGCTGTTCGTGATAACGAACCATAAATTGTTAATTATTTTCTCATAACACATGACACAAGCGCTTGGCTTATTTAGATAAGTAGCAAGAATATTGTTGGGTTACGTATTGTCTGGTGTTTTAAAAAAACTATTTAATATGAATGAATATTTTTTAATATTTTTGAATATTCTAAATCGAACTCGCTCGATGATTCACATAAGGGATTAGACCACCCTGGCAGAATAAAATTTAGATGGAAATTGGGTGATTTATTTTTAGGAAGTGACTAATTATTTTTATTTATTTTTATTGGGACCTATTATTTTAGTAGAAGATTTTTGAAAACAAAATACCGCGTCATATTCATTTCAGGCTGAGATCCATCTTACTCCAGCGCACGTTTGATTGAGTCGAAAATGTTCAAGCAACCATGATATAATATCAATATTACGGACATGCGCAATATCAAAATTCGCATTTTTTTCAATATTTCTGACATTTTTTGCCAAAAGTACAACTATTATTACAGTTACTTATATTGATTATGAAAAATTCATTTATTTTAATACAAGTCTAATAAATTTATAAGAACTTTAAAAAATTGTAAAAAGATTTTTTTCAGGGTTTTTATCATTTTATTTGTCACTGTAATGATAATGCACCTTTTTGTAAAAGAGTCGAAATATTTTTTAAAAATGCAAACTCAAAAATGCATATCTCCGTAACTATTGATATTAGGCCATGGTTGCTTGAACATTTTCGACTCATAGTCGAGGCAGGAATCCATCTGTAAAGTTCTATTAGCTATGAGATACCACGTGATGTATTTAAAAAAAAAATCATTTCTAACACAAAAATCTTGTACCTATATTGTTGTGGAAAAGAACAAAATTATAGTCTAATCATATTTAAGTAATGCTTTGAACACATAATGTTCTATTTTTCCGTGAGTACAAAATTACAAGAAACTTATAGAGGCTTTCAAGTTCCGATTTACCCCAAACAGACCGATGAAAGCCGCCCCCCTTGCCTCCCTTCCGCGGAATTCCCGCCCCTCCTTGTTAAAAGAGGGGCCAGAGTGGAGGAATTCCGGATCAAATGTGGCCCGGGGCGAAATACACAGTGTCTTTTTTCAATCCGCACAGAGTGTACTCTCAAATTAGCTTAATGTACTGCTATTCAATTACAGCAAAAATTCATCAATGCAGCATTATTCAACTATCAAAATATCTTATATAAAAGATATGGGCAAATGTCAATGTATTTGTATATTATATTGAGGCGTATTTTTTAGACTTATTGTCGTGTCTGCGGGAGGAATGAATGAAAACGCTGGAAATTGATTAGCTACGTATTTATTAATAACTATTCAGTTTACACTATTAAACTAAACTCCATTCTTTAAATTACACTATTTCGCAATATATCACTCGTAAATAAACACTTTATTTAACATTTACTAGAACATTCCATCCGATTCTCACGTAATAATCGCTTATTTCTTTCGCCAATTAGAACTTCACTCGGTTAGTCACTCCGGTTTTTATCGTTTCGATTCGCTGACGACTGGCCACATTGGGCGTCGTCCCGTGCCCCCCCGCGTCCTTCGCGACCGATTTCAACTGTCAATGCGACAAAAACAATTCCCGCGCCACGGCTGGCTGTATTTATATCTGAAATTGCCTTTACTTTCGTACTTTTTGGATTATTCTAGTGTTTTGGAGAAGATCCTCGTGACTTCTAGGTTTTTTCAGGTATTTCTCGAATGTTTAGAAAATGAATCTTGTCATGAACGCTACTATATACAGGATGTCTCTTAGGATGCAGAGAGCATCTTTGGGAGAGTCTTCTTCATTCGATTTTGAATAGAAAATATTCGTTACGATTTGGGTGAAATATCGACAGTTACGAAGATAAGCGACATCAAATTTTGCATTTTTTTTTCAATATTTCTGACTTATTTTCTGCAAAACGTTGGAATATCAATCACTACAGTAACTCATATGGAATATAAAAATTTTTGCTCTCATACAGATCAAATAAAATGATTGATCTTGAAGAAATTTGAAAAATATTTTTTGTTTTCTTTGCGCTCTTCTTTTCTGAATTCTGTATTTTAGAAATAATTGAATACTGGAAATGAATAAAGTATAAGACGCATCTACTTCTTCTTAACCTTTGTCTATCTCTTTGTTCATTTCTGGTCCAGGTTTTACTTCCATGCAGTCTTAAGCTCCAATTTGACGCATTGTATCTTTCAGTTTATTGTGATTTGTGGATATGTGTTTAATTCTAGATTATTGAAATCGTATTAATAAACCCTTTCAGCTCCACAACTCTGGCTTCTCATACGGGGGCGACAGGGGCCGCGACTTTGGCGGTGGTGGTGGTGGTGGAGGGGGAGGGGGAGGAGGTGGTGGGGGGAGGATCCCCCACCACGAGCACCACGACCCCCTCTCCCTGCACCAGGCCCTCCAAGCTGCCGTGGACGACGGACAGGTAAATTGATAATTTTTGTCATTTTTTTTATTAGGCATTTTTATTTTCCTATTGAGCTGTGCTTATTGAGAGCTGTGAAAGGCAAATAAAACACTAAAACGATTAAAATATTTATCTACGTAAAGTCAATAGATACGAATTTGATCACTGCGCTGTTCTTAAATTCAGACTAAACGTTTCTGGAATGCGTTCCCACTATTCCACATCACTCGTCTATGGAACATTTTTTATTACACTTAGCTACTTCTTTGTGGGCGTATATTTGTCGCTTAGCCACACTGCTAGCCGCTGCACGCTTCGCTTTTCTATGGCGCAAGCCAACTGTCATAAACAACAACTGACTCGCTCGCTTTCCATACAAAAAATGTTGGTTTGTCGAATGTTCGAGACTGCCCGACTAGTTTCTTCACATTTCTAGTAATTTCGCCATGTTTCTCAAAACTTCACATCGCGCAATTACTATTGCACTCCCTTGACAACATTAATAACATTTCAATACTACGATATTTTAAAAAGGCAAAAATTCTTAATAATGTAAACTTATCATATTGCGAACCATCTCCATCCGTATATGATCCCCTCAAATGTTCTCAGATATTTAACGATCTCTTAAAAATGAAATATAAAGAAACCCGACGAACTCCCTCGCGAACATATCCCATAGTCATGTAAGGAATTCGATAAGTAGCCAGCTTAAATAGCCAACGGAATATGTTTCTTAAGTTTATTAAATTCCTCTAAATACCCGTTGCGCCCACCCACCCCGGCCGTCTCGAATATAATACCACCCATTTACCAAGATGGTGAATGGTGATCTGATAAATACAGATATTAAAATCGATATTTTTAATAAAAATAAGTTCTCCGTTACATCAAGTATTGGCTTTTTGAACAGTATTATGAAACGCACTGTCGTGAAATTATAAAATAACTACGAATTATTGGGATATCATCATACATTTTTTTACAATATTTTGAAGCGGGCGTTGGAGGCAAATGAAACACTTAAAACAATTAAACTTTTGTTCATTGCACAAAGTCACTTGACACGAATTTAATACGTACTAAACCGGTTCGTACATCACTAGAATCATCACTGCTCTTTTTGTCTATCCCCAGGTCGTTCTGCTCAATTTCTCGCGTAAGTACTCACATATGATAAATTTTATGAATAGCCCATTAGTTGATATATTCCCCATTTCGGCGTCAATAAAAAAAATATTTTTTGCTAGAATAAGTAATGGATAGTTAGTATTCGTCCGCCCTGATGAAGATACAGTGGTATCGAAACCGGTAAACGTAGAGTTTAAATTATTTTTGTTCATTCAATTTTTTTGGACATTGCTGCCTTCGCTTTTATACCTCACACTTAACGTATATAAAACACATATGATTTTTATTGCAATACGGTAATCTGGACTAAGTAATTTAATGTTTTGCATTTTATATATGTACCTCATATTAAAGAAACGCTTTCTTCCAGAATACGGGGCTGGATGACAACACGGGATTCATGTCGGACTTGCCACTCCTGAAAAGTAAGTGTAAGGATTTTTTTTGAAGAATATAAGACGTGATAAGCATATTAAAATGGTACTACTGTTCCGCTGCGTCACATTTTATGACGATTGTTTTCTCTCGAATATTCTCGCATACTTCCGTCCATTCCACACGTTTCCAAATTATTCTAAAACCTTTAATGCGTTTGGTAAACCTCCAATTATCTTCTCCTTATTCATGAGAATTTTAAAATTATTTTATTATACATACATAGAATGTTATATCCGCTTCAAACTTTACACATTATTTCTGCATTTTTACTCCCTTTATATTAATTAACACGTGGCGTCTGCTTGCTTGCCGTCAACAAAAATTTTGGATCGATTTTTGACCCTTTTCCCGTGATCCAATCGAGCTGAAACTTGGCAAGCAGACTCGTGGCGACCATCAAGAAGATCTATCAAATTTTCGTTCGTTAAAAAAATTTAATAATTATAGTATAATTTCGGATTTTTAGAAATTCTATTGGCTTTTTCAAATTGGAATCATTAGAAATGTTTGATTAGCAACGCCGCGGCGGACCGACAACGTCGCGGAATATTTTCTAAATTTGAATTACTCCGTCGGTATAATAGGTACATCACTACGAATTTCGAAAATTTACAAAACAATTGGTTCACAGATGACAGCAAAATTGGGTTTTTTTGGAAAAAAATCAAATAATAATTTATTTCTTTTAGATTTCTGCTTAGTTTTGAAGAATTCTACATTACTTAAATCTGATTCTGACTAAATCATTTGACGCTGGAAATTCGTAAGGTACGATATTGATGATAATTGAATCTATCAAAATCTTGACATCTCAAAACATCTGACATTTTAGAAATGTATTAAATTACTGTAAGTTTAGTGTTACGTTATATGTTTTAATTCGCCTTTAATTGTTGTTATATTTTACAAAGAAAGGGAGAATAATAAAAACTTGGTTTTTATGAGTTACTTTTTTTACTTGTTATCAACACACGCGGACGTACTCGGCTGTTGATAAATGTACGTGTGGCCCAAATTGTCTGCAGATGCCGTGCCATCTAGTGCTGCCGTCCAATCATAATTTTAATTTCGACGCAGTAATAAATCTTCAAGCTAAAAAAAGCACATTATTCTCTGATGATATATTCAAACAATTGCTACGGGAGAATTACGTAATTCGACTTGGGTAAATGTTGCAATCATTTCCTTTTCTTCTTCCTCCTCTTCGACTCTTTGTGTTATTTCATTTTCTTCTTATTATTCATCTGTCGTCTTGCATTAGAATAATGGCCAGCCTAAAAAAAATCGCAACACAAAAAGAAATATTAAAATAACTTGTGTTCAATAAATAACCTTCGTCATATATTCTATTCATTGGTGTTATATAAGATGTTTTTTAAGAGATATAGAACTTTAAAATGAAATAAAACAGATAAAAACCTATGCAATGTCTTTATTGGAAAGAAAAAATTGCCATTCTAAATATATATTCAAATTCTTCAAGAGCACAGTAACTGGATTTTTTACCATATGAATCGTCGATATTTTATAGGTGTCATATGAATAGTATAAGAAGAAATGAGTGATTACTTCAGTCAGCCATATGATAAGACGTAAGTCTTAAAAATACACAAAGACCATACCTACTTTCCCATATAAATATACTCGCCCCTTGGGACATCTAAAATATATCTTGACTTATATATAAATAAAATAACTTGTATAAGACCACTTTTGATACTAGTTTCGAGATTTACAGATGTTCCCTAAACTCAAAAGTGGTTAAGACCACTATTGTGTACTTATATATGTATAAATATTTTATTTATATATAAATCAATCATGACATTGTACAAAGCTAATTCCAAATCAATAAATGATATAAAATATATCTTGTTTAAAATTTATATTTAATGACTAAAATGCCGGTGATTTTGTTAATTTTGCAATGTAGAAATCGTCATACCTACTGCAATGTAGAAGACATTATGATTATGTTAGACCAACCGGATGACATATAGTGTACCACCATACATACACTCCCATTCGCCTAAACATTCAGCATTCTTAATTCTGTCAGACTCTCTATTGCTATAGGTTCGCACGATAGAAGTATGTACCGTGAATATATTAATTATAAAACGCTACTCAGAAATTGTCTATTACTAAAACGCTGAAGTATTCCCGCCATCTATGGTCGCCCGTTGTCATTCAAAAATCCAACCGTCAAATCGGTTTGACAGCCATTTCCCAGAGATCCAATTCTATCCCATTATTACACGGCGCAACAATAATATTCGCCATCTTTTCTCTAGTCGATTATTCACCCGACAGCGCCTCGGGTGCCCGATACAAAAATGTCCGCTCCGAGAACGCCATTACGGGGCATTTGAATTTTAAAATTGGTATATCAGAACTGTGTTGCCAGGTGTTCGCGTGTGCTCTCAAATTAGGTACCCGGCCTAAGTACCTGCGCGGTGATTTCGATATTATTTAGATCACTCCGCACGAGAATAGAAACATTTATATTATGATAAACAATGGCTGTCATTAATATTTAATGCGATATACGCATCTACATGTACATATTTTTGTTTGTAAGCAATCAAGAATTTTTAATGATTGTGAAATGTTTCGGTTTTGTGTTTAGAACTGAACAGGATTTTATCTATACTAACATAATATAAATAGGTAAAGTTTGTAAGTTTGGATGTAGGAGGTAATCTCCGAAAGTACTCATCCGATTTCAAAAATTCTTTCACCAATATTTAGAATGGACTTTCAGAGTGGACATAGGCTATATATTATCCCGTTAAAATAAAAGATCTTTTCGTGGTGACCTATTTTACAACTAAAGTCGACGAAAAAATGGTCAAGCTACGCGTTTTTTCACTAACGCTGCCTTAACGGTAAAAGATATTTCAATACTTTCTATAGAGAAATTGTAGAACTCAAAAGTCCGCGACGACATATATGTATATGTTAAGGTTAATACACAAATTCATAAAATATGACTAAAAGTTGTTAAAAATTATCAGATCGCAATAATAAGATTAAGGCAATCGTCTGGCAATGTGAGAGAAATTCACCATGCATTTTTTGAATTTTTTACGAAGAGGTGTCAAATTAAGATTTATTCTTCAGGTTCCATGTATTTTAAATACGCATATCTTCCTTAAATGACACAAACTAAATTATTTAGTCAATTAATAAATTACCGAACCTTTGAGGTCTTAATGATGAAGAAAATTGCTCGTTTTAGGCTTTATACAACTATATCGGCTAGTGACTCAAAAATATTACAAAGCATACAATTATGTTTTATTTTTTTAAATTATTTCAAAATCTGTCGGTTTGTTTATTTACCATTTATGTTTTAAAGAATTACTGTTTTTTTGTGTGATTTTCTTCTATCCTTTTTACACAGTTGAAAACTTTTTACTCCAACATATAAAAATAATGAAACATAATAATTTCACTGTGTAGCCGTCTGTACGTAACTTCGTGTAACTCCGTAATTTCTTTCGGATTCACTGCTAAAAAAACAATTTTAACGGCCAGGGTTGGGGCTTGAACCCCGGGCCAGCAAACCCGAACCGGCCGCTCAACGCACGTTTCTGCCGCTGCCTCTCCGTGGACCGTCAAAAAGATGCTTTAAATTTACACTAAGGCTTAGCAAAGACGCAAACCAATTTTCCCTCATTTTTGATGGGTTGCAGCTAGTAGATATACATCATATTATTATTTTAAAATAAATATATAATAAAAATCAAAACCATTTTCCAATTTCCTGATTTCAGCTATTTAATCAAAGTACTAAGTATTATACCTTAATACGTTGCGCCTTGATTATACAGCCAAAATCAGGAATATAAACCAAAAATGTACATACAAAATACCCATATACATTTTTATAAAATACTTATAAGAATAACGGCGTTTTATTTAAAAACAAATAGACACCTCAAATTAAGCTTTTTCTAAACAGCCGCCTCACAAAGGAGTTGTCTACTTTTTCATGGAGGCATATTTATAAATTAATCATTTCTTAATTATCGGTATGCATTTTTTTATATCAATATAACTGTGAATTCTCGTTGGTGAAACACGCACATTACACCTTTGAGTAGCCATGAATTGCTATGATTAATTATTAACACTAATTCACGATTTTCGGCGTACGAACAATTTGATCAGAATGACATCATCCACAGACATTTCGTTCTCTCGTTGAAACGGACGCCATTTTTCTCATTATTCATTATTCATAATCGTATTCGCTCGTATCATTCTCTTTGCTACGGAGGAAAGTCAGCCAAGCGTGTCATCTAACAAGCAATCCTTAACCATAGATTTTGACATATTTGTGAATATTTTGACAGCCATAACCTAACCTATATTTTGCTGTGAATACAGTTAGGTCACGTCCAACTATCTTCACTTTTTACGAGCGTACACTTTTTTTAAATAAAGTTTCATACACACAACACGTATCTATACAATCCGTGCTATTCTGAAAATAGCAATTTTGGGATGTCCGATCTTTATCCCAACACTTAATAGATGGAAATTAAAATAAAAAATAATCGAGACGTAGGTTCAATG
Source organism: Agrypnia vestita (assembly GCA_016648135.1). Lineage (NCBI taxonomy): Eukaryota > Metazoa > Arthropoda > Insecta > Trichoptera > Phryganeidae > Agrypnia > Agrypnia vestita. The sequence continues at coordinate 35,059 of JADDOH010016171.1, read as the reverse complement.
TTTGTTTCTTTCAGTTTCTACTTGAGGGAGAGGGAGAAAAAGAAGTACATGACGGTTTTCAGTCAAACGTCAAAATATAAATATGAGTCCAACGCGACAATGATAATTTTGCCATAATTACATCATTACATCAGGATGCTGTAGTAGAAGAAATTAATAATTGTTGATGTAATCTTTTTTTTACATTCTTTAAATAGAGCACTACTACTTTTTTCATATGCCTAATATTAGTGGAAACATGCAAAATGTGAGGTTAGGTTTGCGATAGGTATTTCGGTAATTCGTTTGAAGCTCTGTCAGACCAGACCGCCTGGATAAGAAGGCACCGGAGACATCAATCCCTTTTCTAAAGTCATTGCGGACATTATCATCAATGGCTCCACAGCCCATTGTGGGCCTTGGCGTCCTCCAACATTCCTCTCTATCTTCCTCTATCCCGATATGTACTCCACCAATCCCTGATGCTTGTGGTTTACAAGTCTTGCTGCACTCCATCCAACCATCGGAGTTTGGGTCTACCAGACAGACATCGGACACCGCAAATAAAGGTATTTACTTTGAGAGAGATATTTGAAAATATAGAAATCTCCTTCTTGGATTAAGACAAACTCCGAAAAACGATGTACACCTAATCTAATAAAGAATATCCAATTACGACATGAAACAACACATTGTACACATTCGAAACAATTGAAAAACAAACGTCAAGTGCTCTGTTACATCACAGTCTAGCGTGAAGCGGTCATATAATTTTGTCTCTTTCTCTATATATGTAGCTCACTCATACATTGATGGGATCTGTACACAATACATTATTTAAGTGCCATGAGTCAAATTGACTTTGTATCAATGTCTCAAGATGATATTTTACTTGAATTCATGTATCAGTTGAACTCGGCTCTGAATCAATATGGTAGACTTTCACAATGTAACCATAATTCAATAATGTGTGAAAGATTCGTTGAATTCTGCAGTCGTTTAGATTTTTTCAACACAATGATTTTCTATTATTAATTCTCCATTATTTTGTGGTTCGTTTTTATTTCATGTACCTAAGAGTTACTGTCTATACAGGGTGTCTCACACCTAGTAGCAAAAACTTTACGGGTGAATTCCTACCTTGATAATGAGTCAAAAATGTTCAAGCAAACATGAACTAATATCAATAGTTGTGGAGATATGCAACATCAAAGTTTGCATTCTTTTTTCAATTTTTCTGAGTTGTTTTTTACAAAACGTTGAAGTATGATTACAGTAACTTACATCGATTATGAAAAATTCATTCGCTTGAATATAAGTCGTATAAAATTATAAAAACCTTGTAAAAATTAGAAAAATAGATTTTTTTTGTCAAGGTTTTAATTATTTTATTTAAGTTTTATCGAAGCGAATAAATTTTTCATAAGTTACTGTAAAGATAGTTCAACTTTTTGCAAAAAATAAGTCAGAAATATTTTTAAAAAATACAAATTTTGCATATCTTCTAACTATTTATATTAAGCCATCAACGTTTTTGACTCGTCACCTGTAAAGTTTTTGCTGCCAGCTATGAGACACCCTGTACATTGCACTGGCGAAATTTCAAATAAACATTTGTGATTTTAAATCATTTTGATACATTTAAATTGCGATCATTGTTCCAATTTCGCACGTTTATATTCGAATTTCAAACCGCAAATCGGCGTTTTTTTTTCGTTTTCAGTTTAAATTCAATAATGGCAATCTTCTCTATTTTTTACGTCGCATTTTTTCCGCGCGCGTCATCGCTTCACTTAAATGAGAATGGTCGTAATATTGGTATGATTGGAATGATATCCTGCTTTTTTTCCTCTCCATAGACAACCGGTGCAAGTAGACGGCGAGCCGGTTGAATTTGGAACACTATTTAAATAATAATAACTCGACGTACGGTCTGCATCAATCATATCGCTTTTATCTCTTTCACGACAGTCCATAGAATAATCAGGCGCTGAGCTAAATGAGAAGCCATTGCATTTAATTAACAACTTTCTCTGAATCACAATAGCTATCGATATGATAGTGCACCACTGATAGGAGATGGCGAATCTAGTCTCTTGCTTCAAATAATATTGTCTCCCAGGATTGTGCTGCGCCTGTCAATAAAAATGTCAGATTTATACAAGATGTCTCGTAGGGTCTTCTTCATTCAATTTTGAATACAAAATATTCTTTACACTTTGGGTGAAGTGTCAGCAGTTAATGAGATAAGCGACTTCAAAGTTTGCATTTTAAATCAATATTTCTGACTTGTCTCTTTGTAAAATCTACATATAGTTTGGTACGAGTTAAATAAAATTATTAAAGCCGTGTAGAAATTTTAATATTTTTTTGACTTGCATAAAAAATTAATTTTTAACATTCGATTAAAAATATTTTCAAGTTCGTCTTACAAAAGACAACCAAAATATTTAAAAAAAATGCAAACTTTGATGTTGCTTGTCTCCTCAACTGTTGGCATCCACCCAAAGTATGTAGAAATAAAATAATATTTACCTACATATAATATTTAGTGTTCATAAAAATGGAACAAAGTGTTTAGTATATGGTCCCGTTAAACACATAAAATTAGGTTTGTTATTTTTATGTTTTACTTAGTCATTTTTTGTAGCTGTATTACCTTATCTGTCAAAATCCAAATTTTGGCGCAAGCAAGTTAAAAAGCAGTTATTTAATTTTAAAACGAAACATTTTTGACACAAGAAATCATAGAAAATTGTCCTTCCTTATCGTATCCGGTAGGGAAAAGGCCAATTTTGCGTTAAAAACGGAGATAAGCTCTTGGGGACAATAATCTCCAAAATGAAATTCCCAATTTTTTCTCAGCTAATGCGGGGCATTCATTATATTGCATGGCAAGCCGCCGCGCCGGCGCAGTGCAGGATCGTATAGTTGACATGAAAGGTAATGAACGGGCCCACTTATGATATACGTGATTTGTCAATTTCTATGAATAAAACAGCAAAAACATATATTTTATATGGGCATCTATGAAGTGTCAAAAGGTATCATTTTTAAACTTAAAATAACTGCTTTTAAACTTGCTTGCGCCAAATTTGACATAATTTATGTAATCAGGTCCCTTTATTACAAGGGAAAAAAATAAAATAATGAATTTTCGTTTGTATTACTAACTATTACCGTAAAAATTTAAATCCAAGATAATGGTCCCATTGCACATACAACGAAAATGATTATTTCACTCTATTATTGAATGTGCTAATTGTTCAGATGTGGAATGGCAATAACAAAATAGATTTATGTTGGTACTAAAACAAATGAAATAAAACATCACTCTTGTTCATAGAAAATGTGTGTTTTAATACTAATAACAAAATGAAAGATAATTTACGTTTAAAAAGTAAGTATTAAATAAGATATTACACTTTAAAGTTTCGAAAAATGCACTGCATATTTTGACATTTCATAGTCAATATATGAGGTTGGGTTGGGTTATTAGGTTTGGTTTGGTTAGGTTATTAGGTTTGGTTAGGTTAGGTTATTAGGTTTGGTTTGTTTAATTTAGATTACGATTATTTTAGTTAGATTAAATTAACAAAACATTAAATTATATAGCGAAATACTCATTTTCATTGTATGAACAACGGGACCATATTCTTAGATTATTCCATAGCCGTAAAAAATCTGAATTTTTATAACTCTAAGGTTAAGTTATCATTGATAGATGGCACTGTATCTTCATCGGGACATGCACTAACTAGTACAGTTTTTATTTCGATTCGTTGATTCGAAACGTGATATTTTGCGATCCTTCAAAACCCTCCGATGAGTGCCTTTCATTTTCAGTTCCATGGCCGTCATTTTAAAGAAATCATGACATGACTTCATACTCATTGCAACAGAGAGCGACTTGTCGACATTTAGACTGTGCATTAGGTGACAATGCCATCGGAGGATGTCGTATTCTTGTACATCTACACAACACTGTCATTAAACGTCAAACACTGAAATTCAAACAGATTCGTTATTCAAAGTTAATATTGCGCAGAACATAACAGACGTCTGCGTAATCTATGGCTTTGTTTCGCATAGACGACGTCCTCATTCTGCCAATCACGAAATCTTTGGTTTACGCGTAGGTACTATAAAAACGGCAATATGCATCCATAAATTATCAATGATTCGTTTCGTAGAATCATTTAAATGCAGGTTGTGTCACATTAATCAGTAATATCTGTCACGCTTGGAAAAACCGAATCGTTAGTAGTTTTCCGATTAATGGATTTTTTAGATTGATCATGTATTGTACAATCAAACTGGAAAATTGTAATGATTATGAAATTGTCTTATTTCTAGTAAACTTTAGAATTTCACACCCACCACGTGTGTCCGTTCGCGGAACATTGTCTTTTTCTAGAATAACCGGTTTTTACCTTATCACGGAACCTTTTTAGTGAATGTAGTACAGCCAACTGATCTTTGGTATTTGAAGCCTACTTTGATAATATGATTAAAATTGGTTAAACATATTAAAATATATAACCATAATACGTCATAAGCAGAAGTAATCATTGTGCAAGAGATTCGTCAAGCACCGAAATGCCAAAACTTATAATATACCAATACTAGTTCTTAAACTCATCCTAGGATGGGAGAAAAAGACGTACAGAAGACAGTTTGGCAAATAAAATATTGGCTGCATGTACCTACTTGTATACGCGCGTTAGAAGTTATATTACTTTGCACAAAATAAACAGTTCATCACTTCTAACAGCACAACGTGAGGAAGCGCCAAACGAACAAGCCGCAATAACTGACAACTAAAGAGATATCCGCAGATTACAGACACCCGTGAACATGCGTCACAATTAAATAATTTTATAATACGTCAAATTGGGTATATTTTTGCATTAATTGATTAAGTTGCGTTATATTGTGTACCTACTTATAAATAATTTCAATATTTTAAAGTGTTTTTTTTTTACGGAAATATTGATCGAAGCTGCGCGATGTGCACCATAAGCCGAAAAGCAGCCAGTATATTTTATTATATTACTTACAAAGTAGTGCTTACACAAATATATATGTACAATGCATGTGCTCATATATATAAACAAACAATATTAAATCAAATTGTAACCTATCTTAAATGTTCACAACACATATTTTCTGTGCTTTATTTTAATTTAAATACTTTTTCTATCTTTTTATGATATTTTAGATGGATTGCCAATAAAATTATTGTTGCCGTTTGTACGTCGGTCACATTTTTAATATCTATTCCTTATTTTATATTTATATTCTTAGAACCCTTAAAAATATAGAGGTATCATTAGCAGCTGCGAAATCTATGTATCTATACTTTTTCATAGGAAGAACTTTAGATATCGCTAGTATGGAATTTCAAATATATCAAAGGTTTTCAGATTTGTAACATATATACAACTTTCGAAAAATTTTATGTGTGAATGTACTTACGATGGAGTTCGTGAAGGTTGCATTGTGTAGAGTGATCATTCAAGCCAGCTCATACAGGTCGTAAGCCCTGGGCCATCCTATAACACCTATCTCATAAAATGAGACTTCTGTATTGATCATGCGTGTCGCATCAATAATCTTGTTTAAATTAAGCTTGTTTAAATTAATACAAATAGGTTAGTTGAAGTAAATCGCGTCCACAAAACCAATTTCGGTGACCGCGCTTTCGCGGTGGCTGGACCAAATTTGTGGAATAAACTACCTAATAAACTGAAAACAAACAGACAGCTTACCACAGTTCAAAAAACAACTAAAATCCACTTGTTTAGACAATCATATAAAAACCTGTAGAATCAGAACGTTACAACACTACGTAATGTTTTCCGCTTCTAGTGTACACTCCGCGAAAATACCCGATTCTTTATGGCACTCCCAACTTTTATAGTTTAAAATGTTAATTACATTTTTGCATGTCATCTAGTGAATAAGTAATTGTAAATATATGTTTTTAGCCAGTTAGTTGTTTTGTGTGAAGCGCCCTTGAGGTGAGTACCTAGGGTGCCATCACGATAACTTGGCGTGCGAGGGAGGTCGCCCCTGTCGCGAAACAGAAGTTGCCAGGTTGTAAATTTATTACACAATACATAATGTATTGAATGTCCCGTGACCAGTGTCAATATAAATTTGGTCGGGTAACAGCTCGCTCCGCGGCGGCCTCTCTATCTGTCAAACTATCAGACGGTAATATCGGTCCATTATTTGCTTTTTCAGCTTCGCAAAACTTTAATACTTCATTGGCAATTGTTCTTGCACCACCCCGGACTGTTTTGGTTGTTTTGGAAATAATAATTCAGTGTATATTGGTAATCAAGATGTCACAGCTCCCGGCAAATACAAAATTGTACTGAATGACAGGGCGAGGGGTTACCGCCGGGTGCGGGCGGGGCGGGTTTTAGTTCCAATCCTGCCGCACGCCAAGTTATGTTGGGCAGGCGATACTCACGAATTCGGCTATATAAATGATCTACTCGTGCTTGATGTATGACTAAGGGCCGGTTGTTTCAAGTTGGATTAAAGTAAGCGTTCTTTTAAAGCATAGGTTTTTACGTTCTCCACCAATCAGACGATCCGTTTTCGTAAAAATCTATGCTTTAATCGACCGCTTACTTTGATCGAACTTGAAACAACCGGGCCTAACTCGATGGTGTTCTGGAACGGGGCTCCAACCAGCGACCACTGGATCATTAGGCGAGAGTCATGACCACTACTCCAACAAGCTACTTGCATTTACTTGCATGTTCAGCTGCTCGCAGCATCCTGAACTGCTTTCTGCTGCGCAACCCCTATTTCAGTCACGTAAACATTTTTTTTTAAATAATATTCTGTCAACTGCTCTATTTGATAAACTCTCAGATATTCGTCGAGAGGCGCACGGCACTGGGTTAACAAAAGTGTCATATTTATCCGAAAAATACATTTTTTCGCTTTCAAAACGGCCGCACGAAAAGGAGCGTGTTCCCCCAATGTGTGTCGGAATTGAAATGCGATGCCGCTGACATTCTGGTAAAAACGTACGAATGCCTTTGAAAAGATTTGTATACAACTTTTTTTTCAACATTCGCCCCTCCCGTCGCGAAACCGACACCGTTATTTTTTCCCGCTGTTGTTCATATATATCTAAATGCATTTTAATAACAGTTTTTGATATTCGGGCAATTTGCCGGGAGAAAGTGGGAAGCTTGCAGCGGTGTTTATTTAGATTTGCATTTAAGATTAGATTTAGATTGTAATGAAGAAGTGCATAAACATGTTTATTTATCTGCGAGTATTACTAAGAGTGCCAGTCACAAAAATAAATTGATTTAAATTGACGATATGACAATCGAATAAATAAAAATAACTGTTTAATAATTAATTTACCTATTATTATTCTTGAAGTAATGCATACACACATTTACATATATACAGGATGTAACAGAACTAGTCCACAATACTTTACGGGTGGATTCCTGCCTTGATTTTATAAATCGAAAATATTCAGGCAACCTTGACCTAATACAGTTATGAAGTTATGCAATATCAAAGTTTGCATTTTTTCAATATTTCTGACTTACTTTTTGCAAAACGATAGACTATCATTACAGTAACTAATATCTTATATGAAAAATTCATTCCCTTTAATACAAATCAAATAAAATGATAAAAACCTTCTAATTCCAATTGGAAAACATTCCGATTGATACTTCAACATTTTCTAAAAAATAACTCCATAAAAATACAAAATAAGAAATATTGAAAAAAAATGCAAAATTTGATATTACATAACTCCATAACAATTCATAATTAGGTCATGGTTGCTTCACCATGTAAAGTATAGTGGGACTAGCTCTATTACATCTGAATATGCAAAAATCTTTTTTCGTTTTACTATCATAAATCATCCAATTTTTTATATGTATTTATATTTTCGGGTAATGTTGAAAAAATTCTAATTTTAATTTCGAACAAAGCATATATCAAAGAAAAATTAAAGTATTGTTTAACATTATCTGAAAATATAGAGTAAATCGGATGATTTCAGACACTAAAATGAAAATCTAATTTTATACTTATAAAATATTTATGTTTTTTATATGGAATAATGTTTCTCATCATCTTAAAGCCAAGATTTCGGTGCTAAACAAATTATCATAATGTCAAAAATTAATATATTTATACAAAGTATAAATATATGCTAATTTATAGAGGACAAAAAAACAATTTACAACCAATTAGTCAATAGTGTAGTCTCATTTATTATTTACAGCTTCTTGCCAATGTTTGGTATATAAGTTTTCAGATAAAATATTTTTCACTATCGCAGGATAAAAAACGATCCGGTCTTGACTCGCGACTTGAATATTTCATCATTCGAACAGAACGAAATGTCGAAAGTGCTCACTTTTGTTTACTTGACATTGCATTTTGAAAGCCCGTAATTAAATTTAATATTACTTATCAATAACGCTATCGGATGATGCAAACAATGATGAGGTATACAAAATAATGAATTAAAAAAAGCATCATTCTGTATTCAATTCAATTCAATTTATCTATTCAATAATATGTACATTACAAACTTAAATTCAATGCATACATATTATGAAGATATAATTATATACAATAATTAAAAATAACATATTTATCTGGTCAACAAAACAAAAATAAAAATAGCAAATTAACTCTATGTCATAGTGTCCGTCACTAACGCTACCGGATGTCGCTTATACATAATTATGAGGTGTAAAAATAAATAAATGCATTAATCTCAATGTAACAATGTCTGTTACTGACACTACATAATCTCACGCTTTGAATATACGCATGTTGTTAGAACAATTAGAAGACACTTGTAATCGAGATATTGGATTGAGTTTGAAATAAGTAATATAATATAACTTTTGTATGTATTTTATACCTAGCATTCTATTAGTTAATTAAAATATATAATTCAGAAATATAATTGAAGGAAGGTAAAGATAGAAATATATGAGCAAAGCAGACACTTGTAAATAATATCACATTTCAGAAAACGTCTCCGATCCTAGACTTGTTTCCGTTATTGACCGAAAAACTCCCCACCGAATACATTGATAAAATTTTGTATTTCAGTTAGTTTTTAATTATATATGCCTGCCTGATGATAAGAGGGACTGCTCGTCTCGAAATATAAGTATAACTCAAATATTGTGCGGCTCTTTAACATTAAAGAATTAGAAGAGTACATTTTCTCTCATATTTTCATCTTAATTCTGAATTGTAAAAAAATTAAAATTTCTCCTTTAAAAATTTTCTCGATATTATGGCGTTAATTTATTTTTAATTTAACTACTACGATAACCATTAATTGGTGTCACAAATGCTTATAATACATGTTTAAAAACATCAAACATCTATTTAATTAATGTTATTTCATGGAATACGCCATTAATATCGAATAACGTAAAAACTACGATTTTAATGTGGTAATTAGTAACATATTTCTCAGTTCTCATGATGTTCGATTGAAACGGCTTAATTTACGATTCAAATCGGCGTCCAAGCCGTCAACGTTGTGAGCCAAAACCTGGAAAAGGGGCGTTTCTTTAATTCCTCCTTCAAATTCCTCAAATGATAAGCAGTTTACAGTTTTATAAAGGCATATTTTTTCGACAGCATTTCGCAAAGAGCTGTGCTTTCGAACAAAATTTGAAATGCCGGCCCTCGCGAAATTGTTGACATTCCATTCCATAGAAAAAGCAATTCACCCCTTTACTGACAACGGTACCTGGCCGTTTATTTTTAAAATGTTTTCAAGCTTTGTGCTAATGTGCGTTTCCGGCCAAGTTGGAAAAGAAGGCCGGTACCTACTTATTTGGTATTATTTTTGTTTGTTTTAGAGGCGTGTAAAGTTTTGTTTCATCTGTGTTGTTAAATGAAGGTATAAAATCAAAATATGCCTCTGAGATGTTTCTGAGATAAATACGAAAATTTCTTTGGAATCTATGAAACCTACATATTATTAGAAATAAGTTTGTAAAAACAATTTCCATCTCAGTTTTCCTTTTATATACATTTATAGATAAATATTCAACTTTTAAACATGTAAACATTGCTATTTTTGCTAAAATTGCTACCGTAAATAGTGGTAAAAAATAAATCAGAAACATTGGGAAAAATGTCAATTTTGATATTGCATAACTTCATAACTATTAGTATTAGGTCTTGACTGTTTGAACATTTTCGACTCATAATCAAGGCAGGAATATAGGTCTGCGAGGTTATTAATGTTTTCAAAATAACCCTGCATATGTGTGTTAATTCGTAAGAATTTCACGTAGGTATATTCAAAATGCATATTGCTTATTATTCCACTTTAAAAATTATAGAAATATCATTACCAGCTGCGAAAATTTATGTATACTACTGGTTCACGTAAAAAGACTACAGATATCTCTAGCATAGTACATTCAAATAAACGATACATTCTAAGATGTGAACGTATATAGAACTATTAAAATTTGATAATGTGTGGATGTTCTTACGATAGAATTGACGAACGTTGCATTGTGTGGAGAGATCACTTAAACCAGTTCATACAGGTTGTAAGCCCTGGACGATCGCATAAAAAGACTTCACACGTTTCTCATATTAATAGCTTTATCTATGTGAGACTTCTATAATTTGTCTTAATAACTTCAATAATCTGTACATCTCGCTTCAGTGACATTTTTTTAATGGAAATGTTGCGCACTGCATGCTTTATTTTGAAGCAATTATTCTGTGCTATTCTGAAAATAGCAATATTGGGATGTCATCTTTATCCCAACACTTAGTAGACGATATTTACAATAAAAAATAAACGAGACGTAGGTATACGTCAGTATTCGGTGTTCGTCGTACTTAAATAAGAAGGTTTGTATATTTTCACATATCTCTCAAAGTCTTGTCTGGTCCCCCCTCTACCTCCTCTACCCTCTACCCTCCGCCGCAAACGTAACCTCACAATCTCATGTTTCGACTAAAATTACACGAAACTAGTACTAATGCTGTATTTAAAGCTTATAGAAAAAATATTTTTTCACATGCGCTTATTAATTTCTTCTCCCACAGCGTCCTGATGTAGAATTACGGCAAAATTGTCATTGTCAAGTTGGACTATAGAAAAGAGAAGTATTGTTGGATTCTATTTATGTTTGACGTTTGATGAATAACCGTCATGTACTTCTTTCTGCCTCCGATCACACCACCGACGCATACCATCGTCTCGTTGATTTTTTATTTTCGTCTATTGAGTGTTGGGATAAAGATATGACATCCCGACATTGCTATTTTCAGAAAAGCACAGCTAACATAGTTTTAATTTTATTGCTTGCCCAACGTAACTTGGCGTGCGTCGAATTTTGAACTAAAACCCGCCCCGCCCGCACCCGGCGGTAACCCCTCGCCCTGTCATTCAGTTCTTTCTCGTCTTTGAGCGCGAGCTGTGACATCTTAATAACCAATATACACTGAATTGTTATGTCCAAAACATCCTAAACAGTCCGGGATGGTGCAAGAATAATTGCCAATGAAGCGAAGCTGAAAAAGCGAATAATGGACCGATATTACCGTCTGACAGTTTGACAGACAGAACGGCCGCCATTACTGCACGGTTTCTTTAGTGCTGCCCGACCAAATTTCTGTATTTAATACGTATTGTGTATTGTGTATTGTGTAATAAATTTACACCCCGACAACTTCTGTTCCGCGACAGCGACGCCCTCCCTCGCACGCCTAGTTATTTAATGATAATGACAGATTTGTTGAAAAATGGTTCAACGATATAATATGACGCACAATTGAGTGCGTCATCTTTGCCGTAACGCTCCGCAAAGTCTACTACACACGCGACCGACCAGGACTTGATACACTTTCCCGCCTCGGCTAGATTTGTCTCGTGACACGGATCCGGCCCGAGTGTGCGCGGGTAATTATTTCACGTAGTTACATACTATTACCATTTACCATACCCCGCAAACAAAATGCTAGCGATACTGAAAATAATTGCGTTGCCCGATACCGTAATGAAGAACGTTCACTGACATTTGCCGGCGGATGCGGGGCGCAATTTCAATATGTCTGACATCAGTCTCCCGCCGATATCGACGTCTGACAGGCCTTCACAATCCCCGAGCGCCGAGACGCGGTCGATTTGATTCCAAACCTCAAAAATGTCGGTGCAAAATGACGCGGTAAAAAATATTTTTAAAAAAGTAACCCATAAAAACCAAGTTTTTACTATACTCCCTTTCTTTGTAAAATATAACAATAATTAAAGACGAATTAAAACATATAACATAACGCTTAACTTACAGAAATTTAATATATTTCTAAAATGTCAGACGTTTTGAGATGTCAAGATTTTGATAGATTCAATTATCATCAATATCGTACCTTATGAATTTCCAACGTCAAATGATTTAGTCAGAATCATATTTGAGTAGGTAATGTAGAATTCTTCAAAACTAAGCAGAAATCTAAAAGAAATAAATTATTATTTGATTTTTTCCCAAAAAACCCAATTTTGCTGTCATCTGTGAACCAATTGTTTTATAAATTTTCGAAATTCGTAGTGATGTACCTATTAAACCGACGGAGTAATTCAAATTTAGAAAATATTCCGCGCCGTTATCGGGCCGCCGTAATCAAACTTTTCTAATGATTCCAATTTGAAAAAACCAATAAAATTTCTAAAAATCCGAAATTATACTATAATTATTAAATTTTTTTAACGAAAATTTGATACATCTTCTTGATCGTCGCCACGAGTCTACTTGCCAAGTTTCAACTCGATTGGATCACGGCAAAAGGGTTAAAAATTGATCCAAAGTTTTTTCACCCGGCAAGTCGGCAAGCAAGCAGACGCCACGAGTTAAAAAAAAGGAAGTAAAAAATATTAAAACAAATATAATTTTTAAATTAGAAAATGCTGAGTGTGTAGGTAACCTAACTGACACCGGCGTGCATTAGGCATAAACTTAGGTTATGCTGTTACACACATATAAAACAAACGAGCTTAAAGTCTTACGGTAGTCGCATATGATGTGTAACATTTGACATCTCACAATTAAAAATATCAATTGAGTAGCAACAGAAATTAACATCAACATTTAAAAAAGCTAGTACCTGTAAATTTATTAGTTAGTTAATACAAGTAAATGTATGTGCATTTATTTATTATTGAATTTTGCCGCACTAGGTAGGTACCGTATATCTAGATACGCATTTTTATTAAATTTTTTATCTAACTCATGATATTCAATTTATTAACAAAGAATCCTACTTCGCGGAAATTCACTTACCACGGTCTGAAACGGATTAACCGCGATAAATGAGAGATTATTGTATTCAGATATCATAAGTTTGGAACCTTGCCGCTAGTGATGGTCAAACCGTTATTTTAACCGGTTATTTTCGGTACGGTTATTTGGACTGATTGTATCGATGGTTGGTAACTAAGATATAACTGTTGTAGTGTCGATGATTGTCCGTCGAATTGCAAAAAAGTAGTTGCCAATCATCGACGCAATCAAATTTTAGAAAACGGTGTGTTTAACTAACTAACTAACCATCACGCCATTTCTCCGCAGGGGTAGGCAGAGAGGATTGAACGCCAAACTCTTCTATCCTGGCACACCACTTTTGCTTCGGCCACATTCATACATCTTCTCATATAAGTTCTACGGTTGTTGCGGCTTTTAACAGGGCCATCCTCAAACACTTGTTGTATCTGATCATGCCAGGTCTTTCGCGGACGCCCTCTATTTCTGTTGCCTTCAACACTCGCCTCATATATTTTCTTAACCATCCTTTCCTCGTTCATACGTTGCACATGACCAAACCATCTCAGCACTCCTTTCTTTATTCTATCTACCACACTACAGCCAGCATTGCATTCACGTCTAATTTGTTTATTCTTTACTCTGTCGACCAAAGATTTTCCACACAAGCGTCTTAGTGACCGCATTTCTACCGCATTCAGTCTACTTTCATTACTCTTTTGCCAATTCCAGGCTTCACTTCCATACATTAGGTTTGGCACTAGAACGCTATTATGTACCGGTGTGTCACCGGTTAAAATACCATCACTACTTGCCACCATAACAATAAAACTATATGAGCATATTTAATATTGCATAATGATGGTATTCTTAATACAATTTTATAATAAAATAGGAAAAAAAAAACTTAAAAGCAAACGCCGTCAAGTCAACAGACGGCAATCACATCCTTGAAAATACTACTATTTTCAAAGTAGGTTGTAATATATTCAAATCGAGTCATAACATCTGAATTGGGACACACTTTGTCAACCGACTCGATAAATGTAATTTTTTAATTTCAAGTTGTTGATTTAAAATAGCATGTCGTATACGTCATTAATAATTCATACTTACAATATCAAAAGTAAATTATTGCACATGTCAACGGGCATATTCGTATTAATAAGTAACAAATAAATGTGGTCAAATATATCGAATGAATACAGCGATATTCTCGCCTCATAATCCTGCAATATTTCTGAATTAAATCAATAAATTAACCTGTCTTGATGTCTAAATTCGTATTTTATTTTAGATTATATTATTAAATTGTCGAAACCAAAAAAACGAGCGAGCCTTACAGTAGTCGCATATGATGCGTAACATTTGACATCAGTTGAGCTGCAACAGAAATTAACATCAAAATTTTAAAAAGCTAATAGCTATATATTTATAAATTATTAAACACAAGTAAAGAAAATGTATGTGCATTTATTTATTATTGAATTTTGCTGGACTAGAGCCAGAAAAATTATGGCAAAATTGTCAATGTCGCGTTGTCTCTCTCTCATGTAGAAACTGAAAGAAACAAATAAACAGAGAATATTACTATTATGGATACAATATATATAAAATATAGATGGAATATTACTATATTTTCTCTACTTGAGAAAACTATTGATATTAGAACATTTTTTAACTAATAATTTAAGCAGGAAATACGTGTAAAGCATTGTGGACTAGCTCTGTTATACTCTGTATATAAATTACTTAATAGTTAGTTTAATATTTCAAATGTTGAAGCTCGAATGGCAAAAGAGATAATATTTGACGAAACTCAAGCAGACATTGAGAATATTTGGTTGTGTATCTTGAACTCTTTCGTAAACCAGAAACAAGTGTCAGTCCAAAACATTATGTAAATTAGGGCCGTATATGGTGATGATGTTAGCCTAGACAAGCTCCAATTGTATTATTCTCCTATGACACCACAGCCAAAACTATTCATCTGCTCCCTTCCATTCTTGACGGCTTCCTTAAATGTATAGATCTATACGATCTTGCAGTCTGAGAACGAGATTCCTCGACTTTGCCTTATACCACTTGTTAGAGCACCATTTACCGGATGGCGCTCAAATGATTTGTGCAGTCATAGGAGGGCGGCATCTGGCGCTCTTTTAACATTATTTTATATTAGGTCCTTACATATGAAATTGACGTTTTGCCGTACTGGCAAATTTGATCTCAAATATCTTCTCTTTGGTTAGGAATTCCAAATCCAAATTTATACAGCTATTTACTCATGTATTTGTGTTTTGGAAATTATAATTCATTTGTTTTTTCCTCAATTGTTTTTTTCTTTGCGTCACTCAGTTTACAAAATGAAAAACTTGAAATATCGCGTTATTTACGAGTACGAGTTCCACCGTGGCACCAGTGCTGCAGAAACGGCTCGAAAGATTAATGATGTGTATGGCAACGGTGCCGCAAAAGAAAACACAGTGCGTTTTTGGTTCCAACGTTTTCGTTCTGGAAATTTCGACCTGCAGAACAAGCCCCGTGGACGGCCGGAGACCAAAGTTGATAATGAAGAATTGAAGGCTATTGTGGAAGCGGATCCATCGCAAACCACATCCTAGTTAGCTGCAGGCTGCGGTGTTAGTAATAAAACTGTTTTAATCCACTTGAAGCAAATTGGTAAGGTGAAAAAGCTTGAAAGGTGGGTACCTCACGAATTGAGTGAAGCAAATCAACAAACGCGCGTTGACTGCTGCGTTGCATTACTCAACCGGCACAATAATTAAGGGATTTTAAATCGAATCATTACCTGTGATGAAAAGTGGATCCTGTACGATAGTCGGAAGCGCTCATCGCAATGGCTGAACCCTGCCGAACCAGCCAAACCATGCCCCAAGCGAAAATTGACTCCAAAAAAGTTACTTGTGAGCGTTTGGTGGACTAGTGCTGGTGTCGTTCACTACAGCTTTCTTAAATCTGGCAGACGATTACGGCAGATGTCTATTGTCAGCAACTGCAAACCATGATGGAAAAGCTAGCTGCTAAACAACCGAGGCTGGTTAATCGCTCTAGGCCACTGCTGCTTCATGACAACGCTAGACCACACACTGCACAACAGACGGCTACCAAATTAGAGGAGCTTCAATTTGAATGTCTAAGACATCCACCGTACTCTCCGGACCTTGCCCCAACAGATTACCATTTTTTTTCGAAATTTGGATAACTTCTTGCAAAGGAAAAAATTCAACTCCGATGGGGCAGTCCAAACCGCCTTCAAATATTTTATTGATTCCCGTCCGAATGGTTTTTTTAGTAAAGGGATCGATGAACTACCTATGAGATGGCAAAAGTGCATAGATAGCAATGGTACATACTTTGATTAAATAAATATATTATAATAAAAAAAAATCGGCTTTATGTTCCTCCCATACTAAACGTCAATTTCATATGTAAGGACCTAATATATTAGAAACGATAAAGGCTTGAAATGGGAAATATCATTTTCATTTTCTTACCTTTTTGTGACTATCTGTGAACTGTCTCCTTCATAACCGTGAAAAGGTCGAACTGTGAACTCATTTTGTGTGAAAGTGTGACAAAAGGATGTTCAACACTTCTTTTCAGATCTAAGGATCATTGTAATGCAAGAGAATAATCGAATTTGTTCGGTATTGTCCACATTTAGGCACCGTTTTTAATGGAGCTCAAATGACGTCGACCCTCCCTCCCTCTCTTTCTCCTTGCCCTTTACCTAATATAGTCGAAAACCTGTCGTGGTGTGAGCACCATAGTTCTCTGTTATCGTATCAAGAGAATTGTCAAAGTTATCGATCAATAGGAGGAGACTTTCGTGTGGCGATAAGTTTCGGCTGTCCCCTGTTTCACTTTCCTCCATTATCGAAATACAGTTCACCAAATTCGTTCCTCCTTCACACCCCTATCCCTTTCCCCATAATCATCCCTTATTTCTGTTTCACCCATCCAATCCCCGTGCAATTGCGCCATACACACCTTTGTCATAACGACACAGACCAGGGATCGAACACACAAGTCTCTTTAGTGTACGCGTACATTTGCGACACGCCAGAAGTATTGTAACGTTCGTCTTACTTCGAAAGATAGACATTGTTCAGTGTTTATTTCTTATAAAATATAAAATGCAGTATATTCTATATATTCTAGTACATATGTTAAAATAATTCGTAAGAATTTCATGTAGGTACATACCTATACATTAAAAAGTATATTGCTTATTACTCCACAAAAAATATAGATGTATCATCACCACCTGCGAAAATCTATGTATACTAAATAGCTCATGAGAAAAGACTGCAGATGTCTCTAGCATAGTCCATTCAAATAAATGAAAGATTCTCAGATTTGTACATATATAGAACTTTGAAAATGTGATAATGTGTGGATGTTTTTACGATGGAATTGGTGAACTTTGCATTGTGTAGAGTGATCGCTTAAGCCAGCTCATAGATTGTAAGGACTGAGCCATCGTACAGAAAAGACTTCCACACACGTTTCTCATATTCCTAGCTTCGTCTCTGTGAGACTTCTATAATTTATCTTAATTGAGTATGCTTTTTCAGAAAGATTATTTATATATACCACCCTACACTCTTACGTTCATAATTATTTCCTGTTGAAATGGGATATAAATGTTATCGCGATTTTTTTTGTTTTTATTTCTATTGTGTCCATCTGATTGGGTCACGCTCATATGAATGTATTTAACATTCATAAACTCCATTTATTGCACGCATAAATCCGACCATTTTGAATTTAAAATCGCCTGAAACGAGAATCAAATCGACACGATTTATCTGTGTCTCGTTTTTATATAAAACAAATAATGTTTTGTGATGTTTAACAGTGTATATTTCGTAGTTTACATAACTGTCAGATTTATATATTTTTTGTAAAGGCTGCCCTCCACGCGTGATACGGCTGGCGACGTCGCGTTTTGCACAACAGCCCGGCTACACAAACATTATCCTAAGAATTTAATTAAGTCCCGTCGCACGTCCCGGGGCATATTGTATCGGCCGTTGCCATTGCGCTTATGATAATATTTATGATGGTACCCGTGAGATCGGTGGTACTTCACAGCGACCGTTACGGAGTAA
This sequence comes from Agrypnia vestita, assembly GCA_016648135.1. NCBI lineage: Eukaryota > Metazoa > Arthropoda > Insecta > Trichoptera > Phryganeidae > Agrypnia > Agrypnia vestita. The sequence continues at coordinate 16,626 of JADDOH010016171.1, read as the reverse complement.
GTACCAACTGAGGAAATTAATTCAGGCTGGGCTTGTGATCAGGGAGGCAGACAATAACAATATTTCACCAGCAGTAATTCAAAAATATCTGTAATTTTCTGAAAGTGTGCACGGGTTTTAATCACGGTAGACTTCCGATTATCCACGGTCTGCGAAATTGTGAACAACCCGAATCAAGAAATTTCAGGAATCCCTCTCAGTAACGTATTGACGTCAGTGACGTCAGTAAAATATCTGTAAACAATTTGTTTAAAATAATCGTTCAAAAATTATTTTTTTAAGAAAATTTCTCTCAATTTTACAAAATATAGTTTTACAACGAAGGTTTTTTCCAAATCGAATATGCAATATGATCTTCATTTCTGACTCAAACAACAAACAAACTGAACAAACGTCAAAGTTTATGTCAGTTACGGAGGAAGAGTTCTACGGAAATAAACATAACGCAGCCATCTTACGTTTTTTTTTCAAAAATATTACAATATTTTAATATTTTCTTTTTAAGTATAGATGCGAACACGCAATACACGTCGTATCATTATTCTTACTAATTATAAAAATAAGCTAAACGCTTGTGCTATGAAAATAGGATTAAATTGCTGGTGTCCTGGAATGGGGCTCGAACCACTGACCGCCAAATCAAACAACAAAGTTCCAATAAAAAAGAATTAAAAAAAGTTAGTCACATCCTTTTTAAAAAATCACCCAATTTCTACACAAATTGTATTCTTGTGTGGTGGCGTAAAGTCTTAATATGTATTTCTTGCCCAACGTAACTTGGGTGCGGCGAATTTGGAACTAAAACCCGCCCCGCCCGCACCCGGCGGTAACCCCTCGCTCTGTTATTCAGTTCAATTTCGGGAGTTGTGACATCTTGATTACCAATATACACTGAATTATTATGTCCAAAACATCCTAAACAGTCCGGGATGGTGCAAGAATAATTGCCAATGAAGCGAAGCTGAAAAAGCGAATAATGGACCGATATTACCGTCTGACAGTTTGACAGATAGAACGGCCGCCATTACTACGTGGTTTCTTTAGTGCTGCCCGACCAAATTTCTGTATTTAATACGACACCGGTCACCGGACATTCTGTACATTATGTATTGTGTAATAAATTTACTTCTGTTTACTATCCTGACAACTTCTGTTAAGCGACAGGGATGCCCTCCCTCGCACGCCAAGTTATAGTGGTACGTCTATACAGGCTAATGTTATTTTGAAAATGACACAATAATACGAGATATTTTAAATGAAAATTGAAAACACCTGCGCAATATAAATCGCCGCAGTAAAATTAATTTTTTTCTCATTGTCTACGTCGCCCGGCGCAATTTATTACTCGCACGGGGACACCTGTGAGTTTTCTAATGAAGTAACCGCCCGTACAGCATTATATAGCTGTCAATTGACAGCACCATATCGGCCGGGCGAGTGCAGGTAAGTACTGCGCCGCCGTCGCATTTGCGAACAGAAAAATAAATCAGAATGACTTTCCTCTTTCGGCGATCTCGAACGTCAATTAAAATCTCGAGGGCTCCGTTCAGGCAGACACTCCGCGCGAAAATCACCGGATGAAACGCTCTGGCGGCCGTGTTGGGGCGTCAGTGTCGTTCGTGCACGTCGCAAACTAAATCAGGACCGTTCTCTAAACCAAAGACACAATACAGGGATGTGCAGAGCCTTGCGCAATAGCGTTAATACAATACATTTTAAATTCTTACTTTTCCCAGCAAAGCAGATGCTGGAGAAAGGCGGGCTTCCAGGATAAGGATATTTCCGGAGCTGTATATCCTTTCCCTCATCCCTGTCACCCTGGATCTTACGAGGGCTGTGAAGTTAGGAATCAAACATCATACGGAAGGCGTTATTACATTGTATGCGAAGTCTTTCTATGCTGCTCTTTTTGTAATTTGACCAGAGTTCACATGTATATAACGTTGCACAGAAGGCAAGGAAGAGGGTCCTTTTTACAGCGGTACTACAAAGACGAAACTTTCTAGATAGCATGTTCGCTTTTACACTGAGAACGCGTTTTTGCCTCAATATCAATATCGTCGTCGTCCATTAGGTTATCGGTGATTATGTGTCCTAGGTATTTTGTTCTTTCAGTTAAAAATCTAAAAAAATGGCCGCATCGTGTTCATTCCTGTGGAGCTCCTCATTCGCTTCATCTTCTTCGAAGACCTCATATACCTTCTGAATATTTTGTCTCTACATGTTCCATTCCAGTTCGAACTCTCCAGCAGTCCATACAATCTTCCATTAGTAAACAGACTAATGCCACATTCTTCCATCTTGGCACACCACTTTTGCTTCGGCTACATTCATACGTCTTCTTATACAATAATTGTAATATCCCTCTGTTCCTCCTGCCTTCAATACTCGCCTCTTATATTTTCTTAACCATCCATCGCTCGTACGTTCCACGCGACCAAACCATCTCAGTAATCCTTTCTTCATTCTGTCAACCACTCCGGCATTACATTCACTTCCAATTTGTCCATTCCTCACTCTATCGACAAAAGATTTTCCACCCAAGCGCTTTAATGACATTCAGTCTACTTTCATTCCTTTTTTGCCAATTCCAGGCATCACTAAAATGCATCAGAGTTGGTATTAGAACGCCATATTGCATTAAGTCATTTATTTAATTCAAATTGATCAGTATGACCGAAGAACGCAGCTATGTTACGTAGGAGTTTTTGAAATGTCATTCTTCAATTACTGTAGCGGTACATCTCATTTTTTATGCAAATGAAATGCGTCTATTAGTTTTTGAATAAATAGACTGCTAAAAAAAATCTGCAATATTAGACAGGAAGTTCATTCAGTTAGGTGTATAACGATTTCAATTGGCGTCGTGGGAGGTTACTGCCTACCAGTGGCGTGCATTAAGCATACACTTAGGTAATGCTGCTTATATCGATGCTATTAAAACACGAGGAGCTGTTTTGTATTCATTGTGTTCATGTAGACGTCAGAAACATATATTTCTCGTATTGCAAAATATCAATATATCTTCTTCTTCTTCTTTTTCTTCAGCCTTCATCTCTCCACTGCTAGATATAGGCCTCTTCCCCACCCTGGAAGGGTGGAGAAGAGGCCTATATCTAGCAGTGGGCATATCCTTCCTTGTTATTTGCTAATTGTAGCCATTTCTTTCCCCCCACAGCGGTTATATCGTCGGCCCATCTCTTTTGAGGACTTCCGATGCCTCTTTTATTCTCCCAAGGTCTCCGCTTCAGAGCTCTGGGAGGCCATCTTGTAGCATCCTGCCTTGCAACGTGCCCTGCCCGTTGCCATTTTATCTTCGCTACACGATCCATGATATCCACTACTCTAGTTCTGCGCCTAATTTCATCATTTCTAATTCTCTCTTATCTCTTAGGCTTACGCCAAGCACGGATCTCTCCATGGATCGTTGCGTGCATTTGAGCTTTTCTACACTTTTCTTTGTAAGGGCCATAAATATCAATTATTACATGATTCGTCTATTTTTCCATTTTAAAAAAGCTCTCTCAAAATAAAACGATCCGCTCTCAAATGCGATTTGTAAAAATAGCTTTCAACTCAATAAACTTTTAGTAAAAGATAGTAATTTACTGTAAAATGGGTATAGTTTTTTTCTGTACATCTTAATAATTAACCAGCTTACCCGCGCGGCTTCGCAAGCGTAGATTTTAAGTAACTTTTAGTCATATTTTATCAATTTGTGTATTAACCTTAACAAATAGATATACATCATCGTGGACTTTTTATAGATCTTTTTGAGTTCTACAACTTCTCTAAAAAAAGTATCTAAATACCGATAAGGCAGCGTCAGTAAAAAACGCATCACTTGACTATTTTTTCGTCGCCTTTAGTTGAAAAAAAGTCACCAAGAAAAGCCCTTTTATTTTAATGAGATAACATATAGCCTATGTCCACCCTAAAAGTCCATTCTAAATTGGTGAAAGAATTTTTGAAATCGGATGAGTACCTACTTTCGGAGATTACCTCCTACATCCAAACTTGCCAACTTTACCTCTTTATTTACCCTAGATTAATTTTAAGAATGTTCTTAGGTTTTCACGGCCACTCAGAATCTTCTGGTTTGGGTCTTCTGAGGTATTATGCCGTGTTATTACGACCTTTCTGGCCGACGTCGGATCCCATCGCAGGGTCCATTATCAGGGCTGCTGTGTTATTGTGAGTGTTGTTGTTATGGTTTTAAGTATTGTCTTGCAATACCGTGTCGAAAGCAGAATGAGAACGTTGTCAGTGTTGTGTTAAGTGCTACACGCGTCGGGATCATTACTCATTTGTATTGATTCCAATTTTAAAAGCTATTAATATTTCGAAAAATTCATGATTATACTGTAATTATTCAATTTGTTAGATAATTTTTATCGTCGCCACGAGTCTGCCTGCAAAGTTTCAGCTCGGTTGGATCACGGGAAAAGGGTTAAGAATCGATCCAAAAAAATCCGGCAGACGTTACTACGAGTTTACAAAAGAAAGGGAGTAAAATTTGTTTAAATTTATGCTTTTTAGATTGCATGAAGTCCACGCCTCTGCTGCCCACGTAATGTACAAAAGACGCGACTCTGTAATTGATACGGCATGCCATTAGAAATTTCTCTGCCACTTGGGCGGTATATTAGTGAATACAGCACTGTGCGTCTACAGGTGTTCGCGTGGGCCCTCGTTCATTGGCCGACTTGCCGAGTGGATGTTTCGCCTTGATTGCTTTTGGAGCACAATATAACCGGGGCCTGTTGTCACTGTTATAACCATAGACGTACTATAAATATACACTATTCACTAAAAACAAATCTGAGACATCATGTTTCTGCTGTCTTCTATTACGTACTAAATGTATCAGTCAAAAAGAGATATAAATTATTCCCATAACCACGTATAAGAAAGGACAATGAAACAGTTTTAAAACGAATGCACATGAAGTTGTAGCGAATTGTGGTATTTACTCTATGGTATTTTTTCTTTCTTTCTTGTAGCGCAGCATACGTGTAAAAGAGAAACAAATATAAACAAGGCTGTGTATTGTATTAATATTTTATATATATAACGCACGGACATTTATACATTTTGGATACCCCTAGACCAACTCCCGCAGATATTTTGTTTTGTAACTAGTCTATATATATAGTACGTCTATGGTTATGAAGCTTTGATTTCTATTTTATTTTTAATACCCATTTCTGAGACTTTATTGAAGGGTCTAATATGATTAGAGCCGCTTAGCTGATAATACTTTGAAGTGTATAATATACCATTTTTGGAAGACAGAGATTCATGAAGCTGCGTGGAGTTTTGAATGTATGTATCGGTTTTCTCACTTTGGAGCTTAAACATTCGATCGAGGTCTACCGGATTCGAGATGTACCCATCTCTTCGTCAGGACCAACACTACACTACTATGTTCACAACACTATACACCACAACCATAGTATTGTTAACCTTTAAAGGTTAACAATACTATGGTTGTGGTTTTTAGTTTAATTTATCATTTAGTTAACTAAAGATTAACAATGCGAAATTGTTAACCTTTAAACACCTTCATACTCCACAGCCATAGTATTGTTATACAACCTTTATACACCACAACCATAGTAGTGTAGTTGTTGGTCTCGAAACCGGTAGACCTAAAATCTAGTAGTGGTTTATACTAATTTAACTAACACTCTGTTATTATGGTTTGCTTTAACTGGTGATATCCATGTATAAATTAAGTAACTATTTATTTATTTCTTTATTTATTTAAAAAAATCCTTGTTTACAAATAAAGATACTTAATACTAATTTAACAATAAAACATAAGATAAATTACACATTTTTTTTGTTTTGTTTAATTTGTGGATTATGCCACTCTACTAGGCTACGCCTGTCCCAGAGTGGCGTTATAGAACACAATTATAATATTTTTTCGAGTTCGTCAGTAGTATTTATTTTCATAAGGTAGTTATTATGTATCTACAGAGTATCAAGTGGAATGTTAGTGAAAGTTGAGTTAGTCATAAGTCCAAGTGTAAATATGTGTAGAATAATTGTTTAATGTAAAAAGGGTTAAAGTTTTGTTTAAGATTATTTTTTATTTTCCTTAATTAATTTATTAATTTATATAGGTGTATATTTTTATTTGAAGACATTATTATGCAATTACAGTAAGTAAATTTTCAGTTGCTGTTCTACCTTTGGAGGTAAGCCAGTTGTTTGCTAAAGCTTTTATTTTATTAATTGAGTATATTCTGATTTCCGGGAAGTCTGTTTTAAATATGTTAAATATTTTAGGCCCTATGTATGAGTAACTATCAAAATATATTTTTAAAATTTCTGAACTTCAAATTGTAATAACTTTTTTGTGTATAAACATTCCCGCTATTTTGCGTGAAGCGTTAAATATCTCAATAATTAAGTGCCTATTTAATTTTTAAATTCTCATTTTGCAAATTAGGTAGGTACCACCGCGCTGCCATAAAACGTAACGATTACGATAAACGGCGACATCTTTTAATGTCCGTGAGAACTTTTTACATTCACGCCATCTTTATTGATTCTGGATCAAATTAAAAAATTTAATATTCTCAATAAGATCTGTCGCAGATGGATTGATCATAAATATACTGGGTAACCAAGTGGTTAGTTAGTACACACGTCAGCCATCTTAAATTATTATTCTCAAATCAAAAATCATTAAAATGTGTTATTTATTTATGCATTATTATTTTTTACACGATTTCGGCCGTGGTTCGATTCTCGTATACGTATTAAGTTCTATATTAAGTGCTAAAAAAATATGCTTGCAAGAAAGTAAAAAGCCAAAATAAATCAAGTCATTACAAATCATTTCAAACCATTTTTCTCTGTGTATCACTAACATAGAAAAATATGGAAAAAAAACAATATGGCGTCTCCCCTTATTTTTTAAAATTAAGTGGATATTTCAAAGCTTCCATCGTGCATGGAAGTGGCATGACGAGCTAAAAATAGTCATGTTGACCTATAAATTCCAGAAAGAGTAAGTTGTAAAAATTGCGCGAGGTGAGAGCATACTGTTCGAGAGCTTATATAGCTTCAGATAAACAAATTTTCCCCTAAAAATGTTCTTAGGTTTTCACGGCCACTCAGAGTCTTCTGGTTTGTGTCTTCTGGGGTATTATGCAGTGTTTTTACGACCTTTCTGGCCGACGTTACGGATCCCATTCCAGGGTCCATCATCAGGGCTGATATGTTGTTGTGAGCACTCACAACAACTCATCAGTCCTGGTGATGTGTTGTTCCGCTTCATAATTAAAGTTTTTTGTTATATTTTACAAATAGACTGATGTTCCAATACACATGTTTACGATTTTCCCTCTAAGGACGGGCATGACAGACCTACGTAAGACACAATTTAAATAGTTACCGACAAGAAAGCCTATAATTTTACGGACATTTCTCGCGCTGTCATTTTTCGTGTTTTATAATCTTATTGCGACACCTGTCGTTCATTTTCGTAGTTTTTAAAAGCTGTGGAATACTCTCGAATATTGTGTAGCTAAACTTTTACAGAATTAAAATAAAACACAAATTACTTTGTTTTCACCACTGTATTAGATTAAAAAATCTACATGTTTCGAGAACAATGTTCTCTTCATCAGGATTATTGTGTAGTACACAATAATCCTGATGAAGAGAACATTGTTCTCGAAACATGTAGATTTTTTAATCTAATACAGTGGTGAAAACAAAGTAATTTGTGTTTTATTTTAATAATAATGTCACCACAAAGTTCAAGCCTTCATACAGAATAAGAAAAAATATTCTTCGAACAGTTTTACAGAATCTCAAATTTTCACATCATGGAACACCGTATGAAATGGCAAAATAGCTGACAAACCAATGTGAAGTTCACCAATTTCACCCGAGATAGCTCGAATTGCGTAAAGTGATCACTTAAGCCATCCTCAAGACAGGTCGTCAACCATGTGACACCCACGCCGGTCCACACATACTTTCCCATGTAAATAGCTTCATTCTGGGATCATCTGTAAAGATCCCTCCGAGGACAAAATCCGGTAATTAGGAGCTTAAAAATTTGAGCTTACTCAAAACTTTTTTTTTCTTCTTCCAGGCATGAAGGGCAAGGACATGGGAGGCTTGGGCGGAGGCGGCTCCCCCAGCGACGTGTTCTGCTCCGTCCCAGGGAGGCTCAGCCTGCTGTCCAGCACCAGCAAGTACAAGGTCACCGTGGCCGAGGTCCAGCGGCGGTTATCGCCTCCCGAGTGCCTCAACGCCTCCCTCCTGGGCGGAGTTCTAAGGAGGTATTTATTATTTTGAACATTCGTTACTAACAGGGTGTAGTCCTCTCTACTATGCAACGGTCAAATCATTCATTACCTATTTGTTCATCATGTTCATCATGCAAGTCGATCCCTCACGATTGAGGATCGTGATTGTGGCATCTTGTAAATTCAAATAATATCTAATATAACTAATTAGGCGGATAGAGCGCGGCGGGATACGTATTTATTCTTGTGTACGGCCGTTTGGCGTTTGTCAAGTTGAGGCCGGTTGTTTTCCATAGTTCTTAAATATCGATGCGTACGTACGTCGCGATTCTTTGACTACACTCGAGTATCGGTATAGGCTGGCGTGTCATGCAAAACCTTGGAACATGTCACAGGTTGGCTATCACTCTACTACATTATTAGAACTGTTTCATGTAAAAGTTTCGTAAATAAATGATCCAAAGTCCCAAAAGGACCTTTCCATCTTTCCCTGTTTTGTAATTGAAGGCATTTTCCCTTCATCTTGGATTACTACCTTCCCAAATTCCTGGTCTTGTTTATAAATGTTCTTCACAGCTGTTCAAAAACTTCTACTTTGTGTTTTCTGCGGTATTTTTCCGTGTTTCTGCGGTCCTTCTAGCTGACTTTTCGGAACCCTTGCTTTCGACACGGTATTGCAAGCCAATACTTAACCACAACATCAACACTCATAACAACAAATCAGCCCTGCTTGGGATACGAAATGTACTGCAAAGAAATACGGCAAAATACCCCAGTAAACACAAACCGGAAGATCCTGGTTCGTGTCCAGCAGTGACTTCAGCTCATCCACACAGTTACATTGTTACAGCGGATGAAAAAGAAAAAAAATCATTAATCCCTTGTAGAAAGGCCGTCAATAAATCTGAGGCTTCGATCCACGTTGAACTAATTGCAAATCGATATCTAAAACGATAACAAATAAACAGCAGCGAGTGAAGAAACCGAGGTAATTGAAATGGTCTTCTCAATCTTCGCCTGCCGTCAGATATGCAAACTAGTGTATGTTATTTGCATATTGAACGCCATCTGTCGGCCGCTTCTCGGAACTAACGGGACGCGTCACCAGGCCGATGGACGGACCCGCTGCGGCGGCGGATGACAGCGGCGTTTAACGCCTTAATAAATACGTTCGGGGCGCGATCCCTCGGAGGAATGTGTGATTAAATTTTAGAGTGACACCTAGCGATTATTTTAATGGTAATACAACAGTTTATTTTTTCTTCTTCTTCTCTTTCTTTTAGTAGATCTGTGATAAAGAAAACTACGCCTCCTGGGATGACGAGGTCTGGCTGTCCCTCCATCTTTTCGGTGGTCTTCCCGGTGGGCGTCGTCCAGAGGGAATTTCATTTGGCCTGGCCTTCGATTAATGTTTATATTTTCCTAATTATTGAACATAATGTTCAGTTTATTACTTTTATATACGAGCAAAAGTTTTATCTAAGCTATCCACCTGAAAAATTGTAGTCTAACTAGGGTTGCCAACCGTACGCTTAAGTAGAGTATTGTACTCTATATCGTGTAGGCGTACTCTATAATCTATAACACTAATAGAGGACGCTAAAATTTTTTTTTTTAACAACGTTTACAATACTAGTGCCAGTCACGCATATACGATGCTTACTTATTATCGTAACCAAAAAAGTCGACTATTTACTTTTAATATGCTGGTATTCCCAAGTTGGGAATCCCGGCTCCCCAAGCCACACTCGGACGTTTCGGAACGCAGCCTGTGATGGAGAAACTCAATCTGTGATGTCAATGTCACAAGTTATTTTGAGGTTATGTTTATTTTGTCGCAAGAAAAAGTGAACTTAGAGTTATAATGTTTGGAATCGTACAGTTCTTTTAAAAACAATAAAAGATTGTTATGTGCTGCAAAAAGTAGAAAAAAAGTACCTATACCCTTTTTTATAAGTCCGTACGGTTGCCGGCAAACTTCTTGAATTTTTTTGGCGTAGTGGGGGAATGCGCAGAAGACAAAATTTGGGACTCGTTGGTGGAATGGTACATGCGCAAACTTCTCCCCACTACGTCGTAAGATGTTTGCCGGCTACTGTACTCTTGATTTACCTCCTTTGAAATCAGATATACTCTATTTCAGACTATTTCTTCTAATAAAAGTTGGCAACCTTAAGTCTAACCTATATATTCTGATATAAATCAACATATAATATATATATATATATAATAATATATATTCTATATATATTAGATATATATATATATCTATATATATATATAGTCTATTAATATATATATATATATATAAAGAAACCCGTATTTCCCTACCCGCCAAGTTTTCTCCATTACCACCCACCGGTGATTATGGTGGATAGCCCTTGATGAAAAAAACGTGGAAATACAGTCCGAGATATATTGCTCCCGCAGATTTTAGATCATCATATCCATGAAATCCGTTATATTTCATAGATATTTTTTTAACAGAGGGTGGCCTTCTGGTTGTGGTCACAGCTGTCACGCACAGCCAGCGGCTTCCGACATCCTCTCTCGCCTCACTCACCCTGCGAGCATAATAATACCCTGGCAATCTTCAGAAGTCGTCGAGGAACCAGTTCACAAAATGGCCGCCCCGGGAGACGTCGGCAACCAGAATGCAGATGCCTGTAATTGACCGACTGCGTCATCTAAACGGAGACGTGAATATATCGCAGCATCCGTCAACGGATCCAATAATTGGAAGACGCGCCAGAGCCGTCTCCGAAGCGCGCGTAAGATGCACTACAACGGTTATCCGGTTTCTAAATCAATCTTTGGATTTGAATAAATATTCAAATGAGTCGTATAATATAATGATGATTTTACAGAATCGTATATTTGTTTTCTAAACAAAATTGTATAGAACATGATAGGTAGGTACTAATAAAAGAAAAAAAAGTTATATACTGTGACGAGGCTAAAAAGAATCACGCACTAATGTCAAGTGACAGCGTAGATTATTTCACATTCCAATATACAGGACCAACCTGCCGATGGTTATGCCTGTTGGAAGAGCCACAGCTATGCTGAACAAAATCGCTTTGGGTATTGATATATTCCATGTGTCTGAGGGGGTTTTCCGAAGCGGGATTCTCCTACACCTTTGACCAGATTTTATGTTATTTTTAATTTATTAAATATTGTTATTTTGATATATATACTTCCATAACATGTACGCCTTGAACACTTAGTTTGTAATGTACATATTATTAAATAAATTGAATTGAAATGAATTGAATTGAATTTAAATTGTTTGAAATGGTCACAACACTAAGTAAGAATAGTGAACGGTCTACAATGTTCTACGGCTTTCGGAAAGCATCTAAAACATTGTAGAAACATCTATAAAAGCCTGGAAGCCACGAAAAATTTCTCTTAAACCCTAGGAACGCCTAGAAGCTTCGATACCAGCATTGGCCAGATGTTAATAGAATCGCGCGCGGGAGTAATGTTGTTGTTGTTTGTAGCGCGCCTGACAGTGAAACTAGAGCGAAGGCCAAGCCGAGCGACGATAATTCGACAGCGAATAATCTGTAAAAGTTCTTACGTAGCGAAATAAATCGAAGCGAATAACACGTGCGGAAATTAGGTGAAGTGTTCTAGTGAATAAAGTGTTTAAGCGATTATAAAGTGTCTAAATTACGAAACAGTTTAATTTAAATAATAGCGTTAAGTGACTTTGTACGTTTGATTAATTAATCAATCCGTCAATAAATTCCAACGTTTTCATTAATTCCTCCCACAGCCATAAATAGTGACAATACTATTGATAAGTTACGGACGTTACACGAAGTTACGACGGATGGACAGACAACGAAATTATTATATTTGGGATGTCAATCAAACGTCAAAATAAATTTTAAAAAACCTGAATAAAGGCGAATAACTATGCATCAATCTAATATCTCGAATCCTTAGTCGTATCAAATGCTAAGTATTGCACTATAATTTGGCATATTTTCGCATTTTTTAATCTGAGTAATATTTCTACGACCATTTATCGAAGCTGTCCATAACACTGTGGACAGGGACCTTCAACATGAGAACAATTAAAACTGAAACTCATCCTCAGATGAGTGAAACGAAATTTCGGCTTGCAACACGACAGAGAACCCATTAACGAGAGATTGTAAATCGTATTCCGTATTTAAATACACGTCAGGAATGAAACCAAAGATGGCAGGCTATATTTATCGAGGGTTACGCCCAAATCCAGACATAATCGAATGTCCATTTCTATGGAGACGGACTTTAATAATACGGCTACATTAACTATCTACACATAAACTTAATGCTTGCATACATTAAAAGCATATTAGAAAGTAATGTGTAATGTGGTTTACATATATTAGGCGTTTCGGAAAGTTCTGTCGCATTTAAAGTAAAAAATAGTTTTATCGAACGCAATACATTTATTGATGTGTAACATCTTTCCTCTCGCTTTTATGCAATCTGTGGCGGTGATTTCGTGAAAAGGGGCGGAAATGCGTAACAGGAAACAAGACGCGCGCAATTTCATTTAACCAATGAGCGCGCGCCGAGCACGCTCGATGGACAAAAAATCATCGTTTATAAACAAATCAATGTCCAACAAGTGCCATTACAGCGAAGACGCACACTACCAGCCAATGCTTCTGATTTTGTATATATGTTTCGAGGCTGGTGTCAAGCGTGTGGATATTGTATCTTTGATATATTTTGGCTTATATCTTCGAAACTATCCAATAAACACTTATTTTTTTTACATGAATGTAAACAATAACTACCCTTAATGGTTTACATTCTCAAATTTTATGTAATTTATGTGATTATTTTTAAATATTTATCCAAATTTTTCATACAATATGTATGATGACACACTACCCCTATCTATGAAAATAAATAAAAACATATAATTGACCAAGCACATTTCTAAACACATATCATATATACGGTACCTACCTAGTGCAGCAAAATTCAATAATAAATAAATGCACATACATTTTCTTTACCTGTATTTACTAATTAATAAATATAAAGGTATTGCCTTTTTAAAATTTTGTTTAAATGCTTTGCTTGCGTTTAAACAAATGCTCAATTGATATTTTTAATTGTGAGATTTACAATTAAAAATTGGTTTGCGGCAAAGCACGTCTGCTTCTCCATTCCGCTCGGTCTCCGGCGATCCTCTTCAGCTCCGTGTAGGAGGCACAATTCACATCTCGGCACACTTCCTCGAGATATTCACGGCGAGGGCGCCCTCTGGCAATCTTTCCCTCTAACATTCCCTCCATATAGTTTTGAGCAGATTTTCATGGTGTAAAATATGCCCCATCCATTTTGCACGCCTTTTCGAGATGGTATTCATCATGTGCCTGGTTTCATCGATCCTGCTGAGAACCTCTTCGTTCGTGATGTGGTCTCTCCAGGAAACTCCTAGGGCACGAGGCTATAAAAATTACTAATTAATAAATCGCTAATTCATTTCCAGTGTTTTCATTCATTCCTCTCTAGCCACACAATGGAAAATCGTGTGGAAAATCTTTGGTCGATAGAGGGAGGAATGATCAAATTAGAAGTGAGTACAATGCTGGCTGTAGTGTGGTAGATAGAATAAAGAAAGGAGTGCTGAGATGGTTTGGTCATGTGGAACGTATGAACGAGGAAAGGATGGTTAAGAAAATATATGAGGCGACTGTTGAAGGCAACAGGAATAGAAAGACCTGGCAAGATCAGGTACTACAAGTATTTGAGGATGGCCCTGTCAAAAGCCGCAAAAACCGTAGAACGTATATGAGAAGATGTATGAATGTGGCCGAAGCAAAAGTGGTGTGCCAGGATAGAAGAGTGTGGCGTTAAATCCTCTCTGCCTACCCCTGCGGGGAAACGGCGTGGTGGTTAGTTAGTTAGTAAGTTCTCTAGCCACGATCACGTGACAATAATATAAGATCGCACTCAGATTACTCAATACCATGTTACTAGAATGATAGGCTCTTCCGTATTACATATTCCGTATAATAAGCACTAGTGTGGTCATCTATTAAGGCTGTTGATGTCGCTTCGTTCATCGTAACGATTGAAAAAAATCCATACAAAGGTGGGCGGGCGATGGAAATTTTCACATGTAAAAATTTGCATATAATTAGGCGAAGAATTCGTCCCAAGAATGAATCGAGAATATAATAAATAATTTGAAAATACATTCCCTAATATACAAGCGTTTTGTTAGTGACTTACCAACTAACATGTCATCTTCCCATCTCATCGCAGAGACAGGCAAAAGTATGGCGATTGAACGCCATACTTTTTTCTTCGTCTAAGTCTTAATTCTTGACATTCACTGCAAATGCGTATTTCGGTATATTTTTCATTTATGTCACAACGTATATTCTAGACTACATTTTAGGATTACTTAAACAGAACCTTTGTTCTTGTATAAAAGTAATAAGCTGAACATTATATACAATAATAATCAAGAAAATATAAGCATTAATCGCCAAAAAATTCATCAGTGTCTTAGAAATCATCATTTGTTACTGAATATTTATATGTACGCAGAATATATTTTCTTACGAGTTAAAAGCTAGCGTTGTGGTGATAAAACTATACTTAAACAATTAAGAAATTTTCTATATTAACAAAGTTATAAATTTTCACAAAATTTTTACGTTTTTTGATGATTTTAAAAAGTGTATTGTATTTACTCCCGCACTTGGAGTCTTCACCCACTATTAAAAAATATTAAAAACACTTTAATTACTATTTAAAAAAAAAATTCCATTATAAAATGTCAAAAAATAATGCAATTTTTAAATCAGATTTGATCAACGCAGAAATATGCATTTGTAGTAAATCTCTGCCTTAAAATGCCGCAATATTTTTCTCGCTCTTGGCTCACGTACAATGTTATTACATTTGTTTCGCTGATATTAATAATGTCCGTCACTTACGCTACCGAATAGCGCTGAATAATACACTTTAATTCAAACACACTAGGATTTTGCGATAATTATATTTGTTGTGAAGTAAAATTTTGTATGGTTAATTTTATATTTATTATTTCGTTTTATAATCTTAAATTGTGCAATTTATCCTGTATTTCCAGACAATTAAAAAAATAATAATTTTCATTTCAAACAAAGCATATATTAAAGAAAAATTAAACTTTTTTAGTATAGAGTCAATCAGATGGTTAAAGATTTTACAACATTCGTAGGTACCGTCAAATGACAAATGCAAACACGGGAAATTAATTAGCGATTTATTAATTAGTGATTAATTAATTATTATATATACAAAACCACTTAACGCGAACTAAACCTCCTAGACTAGCCTATTCCTTTTTAGTGGAATGGAGAAGGTTCCCGTCGCTTCTTTGTTGTTCCAGGCGTTTCCCGAATTGTAGAATTGTAGATAACTCTAAATTGCTATAAGCCGTTCTAGATCGTTCGATAGCGTTGTGACATACTACAAGGAATTCGGATAGTGCGTTATTACTTCTGCTTATCATTTCATTGCAGTATGTTCGTCTATAATACCTATGTTTTGATTAATGACGATCTCTCTGGGGACAAACATTCATGGGAACTGTGTTCTTGAAAAAAATTTGAACATCCTCAAAAATATTGTGAACTCTAAATACGCTCTAAATTTCTAGGCGTACCTACCTCGCATTAAATAAATACCCAATATTATTAACATACCCAATCAGGTGTGAAATATCTCCAGCCTACACAAAACGCCCGCAGGAAACAAAACCAAACTAATGACACTCGGCAAACGCCATCATCGAGACGCAACCGATTCGTTTTGTTCCAACGACAGAATGTGTATCGGCCGGTGATTGATATTCGCCTTTCTATCTATAAATTGAATCTTGATGTGTTCGGCTTAATAGTATTTAGATTTACTAATCAGTGACGAGCATTAATATCGAGTTGTGCAGCGTTTATAGGTCGCCGGCTGGCAGGCTTCCATCATGTTTGCACACGTCAGTCGCGCGCGGGACCCCGTCCATCTTTAACCGTACGTCAGATTTCCCGCGTGCAGGGTACCAGCCTGACGGCTAGACGCGGGCAAGACGAGATGTGTATCAGTGGAACTGCATCACCAAAAGAACGCGACTGAAAGATCCGTTCGTTCACGATATAGTTCACGCGGCTCGATGACTCATTTCGGTATCTAGTTTTGTTGTAAATGTCTTTGAATTGTATCAACATATACAACACATGAGTACCGCATTAAGTGTGTCTTTAGCTAATTGTTTATTTGAAGAACCAATTAACTCTTTTAAACAATGTTTAAAAGAGTTAATTGGTTAATTAAAAATCCA
>JADDOH010016170.1:0-27417 GCA_016648135.1 Agrypnia vestita | reverse complement strand
TTTAAAGCCAAGAATTACAGGATGGTCTGAAGGTCTTGATGCGGTGAACCCTCTAACATCTAAGGGGAAGAACCTCTCACGTCTTTTCGGGCCCCTTGGTGCGACGAGCTCGGGCTCTGTTATGAATGTATGTGAATGTAATAACTCCGTACTCAAGGACGAGATAGGACGTTCCTCATGAACGAGAAATTATAAGATGCAGGTAGCAGTTCGACAGTCAATACTTATGCTTGGGGCCGCTTTAATGAACGAGATCTGTTAGCAGTTTAACAATCAATTTTTATGATCGGGACCGCATTCAGGAGCGCGATGGCATTACTAACACCATCATTCTCATCAGTCACCACCTTTTCTAACTTGCTGTATACAGAGACCTTCGGGGCTCTCTCTTCCCGGCCAGCGAGAAACATATCAGGAACTACACAATCAACTGTAATAATCATGCTGTTTTACCATCATTTAATATCTCTAGTCAATAAGACTACACCGTGGGATCAATCACATCAACTATATTTGGCGATGCTAACATGGCTCTGACTGACGCGCTCAAGGGAGAGTCTTTTCCAGTCACCCAGTTAGTTCATTCAGCCCTTTAATCGGCAGTAAACATCATAATAATCCGGCTCATGTAGCCGCAACGTGGGATCCTCATCATTATACACCAGTCAATTTGACTGCCCCGCGGGATAATATACAAACCTTAATATCAGACGTGGGATTTCTTCCTGATATGTTTGTCGCCGGGAAGCGAGGACTTCGGGGGATTCCAGCAGGAGCAATAGAGTCTCGGCTTGATCTTGGTCTGCAGCTTAGTGTGGGAGGTTATGTCTAAACAGGAGTTAACCACCGGATGCGGCGATGCTCTGGGGCCGCATCCCCCTCCCCCCTACAGGGGGGGGGGGCATCTAGAATCCACGTTTGAACAGAAGTGGTTAGACACTTCTTAAATTTCACTTACAAATCTGTATCTTCCATTCCCTTAGAATCTCGGGCTGCGATAATATCAGACAAAGCTTGCCCTGAGCCTCTGTTGCGTCTAGTTGTTATGAATATATGTTTACTCTTTCCACTATGTACTATGAACAGATTGAGCAGATCAGACAACGTGGGATGCGCTATTGGTAGGTTTCTTACTTGTGTTTTGAATATAACGTATATTATATCTTGTAAATCTGTCATAAATGGGTGCCGCATGTGGTTGTACTGACACTGTTCTAAGCTGCTATTATGAGATGTTGATAATCAATGCGGGCGGAATCTTTAGCGTATGCCGCTAACTTGGCAACGATTGTATTGTTTTATATTTCAGTATTTTAACCCCAATGGTATTATAGTTATGGCGGTTCAATGTAAGGGAGTTTTGCTACTAGCGTTTATTCCTAGGCTACGCCGCATATAATTGGCTTTTAGGCCAACTCCGGACGTAGACGATATCGGCTATCTCTCATATAGGCGAAACTGTAGAATTCTAGAGCGGTTTCTAGAAGGACGAGTACGGATTAGTTACGTGCGTTTGTTATTTCCATAGTTAGGTAAGAATTCGATCTATATTAGTCTAGTCGCGTTAATAAGAATACGAATCTCACCACATATCAAAAGAATTTTGGATAGCTACGGACACAACGGAGGGGGAATTTTCCTAACCACTAGATAGATCACGACTGGCCAATTTTGAAAATATAAATTCTTAACAAAAAAAAAATAATATTAGCTCTCATGTAAATATACTTCCGAAGTTCTAAGTTCGACTTAAGTTTTTATCTAGTAGCTTAAAGCATAAAGTATGTGCTTAAAAGTCACAAAAGTTGTAATAAAGCTCGATGCGGTAGCTTAAAGTCTCAAGCTTTGGGCTTTTCGTAAAACTTATATTATTAAACTTTATAGTTAGGTATTTAGTTTAGGTGTACAGGTAGGTATGTTACAGTATCTCTTAATGAAAATGAATTTATGACTAAAATTTACAATCTTAATAAGCTGTGACAACTTTATAATTAAATTAATAAAAATTTATTATGATTAATTAAAAAATTACTCCGTATAATGGGTATCACAAAACTTTTATTTTATAACATATATTATTTTATTATATATTATATTATATTATAACAAACAAAATATATTATAACAAATGATTGTATATTACAAAGCTTCGTATTTCATGATGACAATCACCTGAAAATTACAGACATATTTAGATGTGTAAATTTCACGATGCCAGGGTCCATTCGAGGGTTTTCGCTACTTTAAACAAGCAAACTTGTCGCTTTACAATTAATTATATTATTTATATTAACTATTTCAAAAAGAGAAAAATAATTTTATAATGACATTATTAATACAGTTATAATAAAAATGTACTTACTTTGTTTTCACCACTTTTATATATATGACACCAACATCTTTCAGGGCCAATCAATAGACCCTTCATCAGGGTCCATTGATTGGCCCTGAAACAAATGAAATATCAAAGATATACAATAAAAATAGTAAAGTAAAGATAACAGAAATGTAAAAAAATAATATAGTGGAATTTAATATTAATTAAATACTCACATTTATAATATTCAATTTACTATTAACACCTTTTCCTATTTAAATTTTTTTAATTAATTTATGATTAATAATTTTTTTTTTGTTCTTGTTTAGTTTTATTGTAATTCTGCCGGGGCTGCCGTGAATTGAAGGTCTCTATTTAAGATGACCACATAAAAGTCACAAGCTGACTATAAAACCCTACGGCCAGCGACCTGCGTGTTTTACGGCTGATCCCGAATAGGCCCTTAAACTATGTGCTTCCAAATGGGTAAATGTAACTTATATATTGCTGTTCTTAAAAAAAGACCTCGATAGTATCGGCGTCGTAAAAATATAAATATTTTATATCACTTTCATAATAGCGAAATGAGGCTCAATATCCTAAACACTAAAGTACGCGATGAAACGTACTCAATATTACAATCCATAATTTTTTTCTGTAACCCATCTTTATATTTCAATTCAATTCAAATCAAATCAAATCAACCAAAGAATTTTTTAATATAAATGTATAAAAACAAAAGTAAAAAACTTCAAAAATTCCAATAAATAAAATTAAAACCTGAAAATAATCCGCACATACGTTAAAAAATTGAGCACATAAGACTTCTACAAGTTTTATTGTTTATATATTATATAATACATAAAAGTAAATATATATTTTATCAGCGGGATTAACTTTGTTATGTCTTTTTACACTCTTATTTTGTCATCATCTTTCTTTTTCTTTTATATAGAGTTTTATAGAGTGCAAATGAGAGGGAACGGCGGATAACCTATATACCTACTCTATCGAGGAGCTTCCCTGAGGAAACCTAGGCCGACGTTTCTTCAAGTTAACACGCCACTGTCGAAGTACGGCTTCAAGAGTTATGGTACAGCCGTACTAATCAATGGGTGAAAGTAATCATTTGTGAAAGATTAATTTTCAAAAGTTACACTTTAGGACCCTGCATACAAAATACACATTTCCCTCTGATCACCACCGAACCATCATATCTTCACCATATAATGAATGCCATTCATTACAAATTTTGCATAATTACACTTAAGGATTCTGCGTAAAATATTCAACTTCTCCTCTCCTGCTGGCCACTCTACCGCATCTCCACCATGTAAATGTATATTATTTTGTCATTTGTGTATATTAGGTATATTGTATACAATATAATAGAAATGTATATTAAATTGACAACATAAATTTGTATTATATTGTCACACTAAGTGAAGAAGTGGCCAGAAGCATCTCTGTAGCTTATTATAATGGTATCGAATAAACTTGAAAGCCGCTGAAACAGACTGCTAGGGGCGGAATGCGTAGTGTGGGGTAGTTATAAATATCACAACGCCGAACGGTGACGTAATTTGATATTTCGAAGTCAACTGTTTGCAAGAGGACCACGATAATAGGCGAATATTTACAGAAATACAATTATTTTGTTAAATAGGTCCATATAAAGGTGAGATTATTTATTTTATTACCCTATCGTCATGAATAGGTGATATTTTTGACCGCTATCCATTCGGAATTCTGCACAGTTTCACTCTAGGTTTCTGAAGTAAATAAATTCAATACGCCTCACTCAGAACACCTTAGTTTCCCCTTATTTTGATGAAATTTTGCGTACATCTTTTCTTTTAAAGCCCACAAAACAATACTTCTATATCTTCCAATCTTCGAGTACGGACTGCTAAAATAAAATAACAGATTTTATACAAAAAAAGGAAATATTCAAACATTCGTAATCGATTTTTTGACGTCACCCATGCCGTATCCAAATATTGAACAAGTTGTTTTAAAGTTTAAAGCAAATTTTATTATATTAAATTTCTTACTATAAAAAATACAATTAATTAAACCATTCTTACTAGTTCCCATAATATGACATTTTGTTGACGCTTAATATCAAAGTTGAAGCCACCGACTAAAATTGTGGGGTATAAAAGCAAACGCAGCAATATCCAAAATAAAATTAAAACAGTCATCGAGGAATATTAATTTAGAATATACGGAAACTCGAATTCCGTACATTCTAAATTAATAATTTCATAGGAAATATTGCCCAAACATTTATTGGAAACACAATTACTAAATTTGAAATTGCAATCGAAGCTATGTAGGCATTTAATGTAAACAATATTGGGAAATTATACAAGTTAAACAAATAAATCATGTCGATAATGATTAAATAATGTATAGTCATCCACTTTACGTAAATGTTGAAAATTTCAGAGCTCTAGCTTCTCGTGAAATTGATGAAAGATCTGTTAAAGGATTCCACTACAACAAACAAATAAACAGAGTTAAATAAAAGCACGTTAAAAAAGAACAAGTATCTTGTGTACAGACAGCGCGATTCGTTTATTAGAGCTCTGCCTCTGAGAGTAACTAACTTGCGCGTTGTAGTTGCTATTGTATTTCAGGTGTAATTTAACACCAGGAATCGTCTCGAGGGGGATGAATCTATGAATACAGCCTCGGGTAAATATTGTGGAGCGCACAGCACCGCCAATGTGTAAAACACCCCGCTTGCATTATCTATTGTGCCTCGCTCGCTCGCTCGCACTTCCAGCAAACCTCCCGAGGGTGTAAACCGATTTAAATATGATATTCTTCATCCCCTAGCTGCAACACTATGATGCAGTATAACCAGTAAACTAGCTATAAGCCACAAAAAATTATGGAACGTTTGAATTTCAGCTTTAGGTGCATTATTAGTTGTATGTATATATCATAATGTTAACCATTTTTTTACTCCCTTTATATTAACTCGTGGCGTCTGCTTGCTTGCTGCTTGCCGGCTTGCCGGGTGAAAAATCTTTGGATCAATTTTTTACCCTTTTCCCGTGATCCAATCGAGCTGAAACTTTGCAAGCAGACTCGTGGCGACGATCAAGAAGATCTGTCAAATTTTCGTTAAAAAATATTAATAATTATAGTATAATTTCGGATTTTTAGAAATTTTATTGGTTTTTTCAAATTGGAATCATTAGAAAAGTTTGATTACTAGCATAGCGACCCGATAACGTCGCGGAATATTTTCTAAATTTGAATTACTCCGTCGGTATGCATAATAGGTACTTCACTACGAATGTCGAAAATCTAAATTGACTGACAAATGTTTTTAGAATTTAATCTTCAAAGCATGAAGTGTCTTATCAAAGCTCAAAACATCTGACATTTTAGAAATATATTAAATTACTGTAAGTTTAGTGTTATGTTATATGTTTTAATTTGTCTTTAATTGTTGTTATATTTTACAAAGAAAGGGAGTATAATAAAAACTGTTTTTTTATGGGTTACTTTTTTTACAATTAACACACATTAAAATATGTATGAAATCATTGTTCATGTAAATCAAAATGACCTTTTATTTATAATTGCTTAAGCACTGCTTAATTTTTCTTCCACAGCAAATGAAATTATCGCTTAAACAGCACCATCTGCGTTAGTGATAGACATTGTAACAAAAAGGAATTAGTTATTTTGATAACCAAGAGAGAATAAAAAAATATGGCATTCTTTATTATTTATTCTGATATAATTTTCACTTTGTCTTAGATAAATCTACACTGTTGAAAAGGAAGACTTAGTGACAACTGGAAAAATCTAATCATATCTTATTTATGCAAGTTAACTACCTGTATTGACTGATATAATTATAATTGTTCAATTTCCCGTATGCTGACACCAAACATTGAAAAATCGTGTCAATTTCATTATAAATATACCCTTGTATTTTTAATAATACTTACATATTAACAATTATTACTTTTATACACGTATTCCGCTATTATCGTATTTATGTACATTCGTTAGTTTGGAAAAACAAAGCCGAGACGCGCTTTGCTGGGTAGCCACAAGACACTGGCGGTATGCCACCAGCATGGCGGCTATTGCAAGCTCCTAAAAAACACAATTTTCAACTTTTCTCACTCACTCCATTCCACCACGTAGGGTAATCAGTATATTAGAACCGTTATAATTTGATATTTGTTTCCATTAAACTTTACGTGTACTGCATAGAATCATCCTAAACAAGCACCATGGCAGTCATAGGGATAAACTTATATAATTTTTCATGTGTGATTGAAACACAAATACAAAGTAAATCTATACTAATATATAAAGTTATATGTTTGGATGTACCTATGAGGTAATCTCCTAAACTCCTCATCCGATTTCAAAAATTATTTAAACAATATTAAGAATGCACTTTCAAGATGGACATAGGCTATATATTGTATTATTATCGCGTTAAAAGAAAGGGCTTTTCGTAGTGACTTATTTGACAACTATGTAAAGTTGGCAAAAAATTGTCAAGCGATGTTTTTTACGAATGCTGCCCAAACGGTAAGAGATATATTAAATACCGCTGGTAGGTCATGGTCTCTTTTTATGGAAAAATACGTCGTTATAGAGTTTTCCTTCCCTATAACGACGTATTTTTCCAGTCCTTAAGGGAGAGATGTATCATTGAAATCTGATGGGCTGAATAAGTGAAGGAATAATTTCCACATGTATTGTGGAACCACAGTGTAGTGAAATCACGAAAAAGGGATACATGCTACAAGTAATTATATCAACTGAAACGATTTACAGAATAACAGTAATTAAACGTTGATAACATTACAAACATTGAAACACTAAAACTCATTCATGAGCTAGCAAATGGTGAAATAGAAGACGAAGACATTAAATTACACGAAAATCATCAACACTATGCTAAAACGGCTAAAAACAACCACATAACTAAAGCCAAAACAAAAACAGGGCAATCACAACTAATTTGTAACGGATTAAAATTATACAACGACCTACCACAACAGACCAAACAATTGACTACTAACGATTTCAAAATAGAAGTGACAAAAATGCTAACTCAGCCAAATAGAAATAGTGAAAATAAATGAATTTGTGTCATTATTTCTATATTTTCATATCGCACTATGTAAAATATTATCTATAGACCTTCCAGGTAGGTCTCTATCATATTTAAAATAAAAAATTTAAAAAAATTAAATACTGTTTGCACTGAATTTATCGTGGAAGAGTTGAAGTCACATTGAAATAATATATTTTTTTTTTACTTATTTATTGTTTATTTACATTTACATTACTTAATACAAGATACTAATAACTGCCACACCAGGTAAAAACCTGTTCTGTGGCAGTTATTCTCATATGGTATTTATGTAGTAGTAAAAAATGACAATTAAAAAATCTAAATCTAAAAGAAAATAAAAGGAAAAGAAAACAACATAAAATTAAATAAAAAAATTAACAAGATTAAAAGCTTAAGTCGATTAAAAGGTCAAGATCGGAATGGTGGAAATTTGATTGGTTAGCTTGCTCATGAGCTAAGGTTATAATGGCTGATCTAGACTCTGGCCCATCATCACCATAATTCTGTCGCTCAATTTTAATTCGGGTCTTCCCGAGCCTCTTGTCCGGCAGGTTGATTCCTCGCAGAAAAGCCAAAAAAAGCTCCCTAGCAACCTGCTAAATGAAGGCAAATAAAACTGTCATGCCCCGTGAATACAAATGGCGTTTAAAAAACATAGATTAGAAAAGTACGGCTTCAAAATGTGTCCGAGATGACGAAGACCCTTAAAAATCTAAATTAAGGGAAGGTGCCGATAAAAATTCCATCCACGATTAAAAAAATGCCCAAACGTCAGACGGGGGATTGCGAGCGGCCCGCGGGGGTCGGAGGCTTCGCGGGGGTCGGAGGCTTCGCGGGTGGGCGGGGCGGGGTCCGCCAGCGCAGTGGAAGGTTGCGTAACCAGCCGTCCGCCCGCCAGCTCTCTCAACAGTCTACGTGACGAATTAGTAGACGAGGAATAAGACATGACAAGGATATAAATAGATCATTTTTTCATGTTAAAATCGGCCAACAGTAAAAAACGGTGACCTTGGAACAGCAAGGAATCATCTAATATTTTTGTCAAAATCTCTTACTTTAAAACTGTGTTACAACTATGTCAAAACTAGCTGTACCCCTTCAAAAATGGCGGTTCTTTTACATGTCGGTTCCTAAGGAATAAGTATTTATTTATTTGATTAAAAAAATTTTTTTCGAAAAAGAAAATTTTTAAAAAAATTCGTAAAAAAAAACAAAAAATTTTTCGAAAAAAAAATTGCGCAAGAGTTTTTTTTTTAAAAGAAATTTACTATAAAGAAGTTACGGACGTAACACGAAGTTATATAAAAATGTGATACAAATCGCAATAAAAGAATTTAAAAATAACATGCTAATGTTTAAATTTAATAACCAAATATTATATTTTTTTTTACGCTTCAACAGGCTTATTTACATTACATATCGTCACAAAATACCAAGGCTTGAGTAAATCACTTATTATATTATTTGTGATCTCACCGGGAATCGAGCCCAGAACTCTCGATGTGAGAAGCCGATGTCATACCCACTAGGCTACAAGGTTTTGATATTTCATCAAGCCATCGCATTTTCCCTCCATCAATATGGTGGAACATCATATATTGTTGATAGAGGAAAAGCTTTTATTTGGAGAATGAAGCAAACACATTGTGTCCAAAAATTTATTTTCAATTTTTAGTATATAAGGGTGGTCTTTTTTTAAAAAAAAATCGTATATCATAATTTTTTTACTTTTGAATTTTAATATTACACAGCGTAATCAATTTGGTAGGAATAACTTAATTAAGAATAAGTTTACTTTATTTTGTTATATATATTATTTTTTATTACGGCCAATGAATTGATATTTTACTTTTAATTTAACAAGAGTGAAATGTGACGCGAGACAGCGATTTTCTGAGACATACCTAATTTATCGTGAAAGTCTAGAGTTGTCTCAAAACAATCTCAAATGAATAAATACGTATCTCAAAGACTGTGTCGCGTCAATTAATGTCATCCGTAGACATAGGCCAATTCTCCAATTGACATCATTCTTTTGGTTGTTGTATTGGTACACCAACCCTTTACGCATCTTAACATTGGGAGCACTAGACTTTATTGTTGGCTGTTGAAAAGGTTACATGTTAAATTTGGTAGAGGCGTATTCCGCGTGACAATATGATAATCAGAAATGGACAATTCAATAAATACTTAAATACAATACTGTAGTGAGATGGTGAATCTACTACATGCTGATAAAATTACAATGGCGTCATGCAACGTATAGATATTTCTCTGAAAGATTCCATAAAAATCCCTTGTGTACTAAAACACTACATTGGAATCGTCTGGAACGCTCTATAGGCCTCTCGTAATTTTTAGAACAAATCTCTAGCAGGAATTTTTCTATAAAAGGCATCACACAATGCGGGGTCAGTCAACTCATCCGTGATAGCGACAAATGTGATATCTCAGCGTTAGAACGAGTATGACCAGTGATTCGTGACGGTGATATTACAACACGCGAAATTTCAATTTCAATTTATTTATTTTTAATATAACATTTACATTACGAATATATGTTTAATTTGTAAATATTAGTAAAAAAAGAGAAACTATACAATCAAAAAAATATCAAACGTATACAAATTCATTCATATCAAAGGTGTAGGAGAATACTGCTTCCGAAAACCCTCTCAGAGACATGGAAGAGATCAATGTCCAGAGTCATATTGTTCAGCATAGCAGTAGCTCTTCCAACAGGCATAACCATTGGTAGATTGGACTACCAACAGAGCGAGCACAGTGCAACCAGCAGTGATACCAGCGAATATAGGAAGTGAATAAAGGAATACCGATGCGAGAAGTTTCTAGGTGCGAACATTGAACAGAGTTAACTACGACGTGATCAAAGCAAGATCAAAGCGTAGAAACAGCGTTATTAGTGCGAATAAAGGAACAGTACAATAAAAAATGTGTGAAATATTCGAAGACATTTAGCGATTAAAAAATTGAGAACTGTATATGTAACTCGTGTCCGGCGACTTTCTTTGGTAATAAATTAAACTAAAAATTAATAATTAACTAATTTCATTTGTCCCCACGCCCCGTCATAATTAATACAATAAATAGTATGGACAACACACTAAATAAAAAAAATCGAAAATATACACTGTTTGGTAGCAAACACAGCAACATCAACATATAAAAGTAAAATACTTATTTATACACATATAAAAGAAAAACTGAACTGGAAATTGTTTTTCAAAACTTGTTTCCAATAAGATGTAATAAGGGGTCACAGATTATATAGAAATTTCCTTGAGTACCGACTGGTTTTTACGTATTGATTTTAAAAACACCTCAGTGGTATATTGCTGCATTTGCTTTTATACCTCTCATGTATGAGCCATACCATATACCTAATTATTAATGAAATAAATAGCAAAATATTTTTTTTTATCATAAAATATTTTTATCAAACCTCGTACAAGTCCGTTTCATGTTTTCTCCGAACGCAATATTATCCAATTGTTCTGAAACAAAACGTAACATCATTAATCAGCACTTATTTAACGATGTTAGCTCGGCTAACTTAAGCGGCTAAATAAATCTCCTGCGTCAGAAGCGGCCTCCAGTTATCTTTAATTACAGATATGGCCCACACGGCCATATCTGTAATTAAACGCACGCTAAGACAATAGACAAGTACTACGCTAGTCGATCCGCGTTAAGAAAACTTTTTCCCTCGAGGTTACCGGAAAAATAAATTATGTTTTCTCCTAGAAAAATCGTGCATTATAACAGATATTGTACCCGATTGCAAACAAAAACTGGTAAAGGTATATAGTTTTAATATAAAAATCCGTAATCAATCTATTGTCACGGTATCATTAATTATAGATTTATTTATTAACTAAAATCCCTTGCCACGAATTAATCGGAGCACTGTTAAAAAAATTGTGAAAAACTTTGTCTCACAAATCTCAGATAGGTACATCAAAATGCATAATTTGTATATAACAAAGTCCGCTACTAATGTTCGTCACTTAGGCTACCAAGATAACTTAATTTAACTTGCGGCCGAGACAACGCAAACGAAACTAACGCAACCAGATGGCAACATAAATATTTTACGATTTTTTGATCATTTTTTCGCTGAGAAAATTAAATTTTAATAGGCATTTTGTGAGAAACATCACAAAAACCCAGGCTCGAGTAAACATAACGTAGATTTACTATAAACCTCACCAGGAATTCAACCTGAAATCCTTTTTACGTTATCTTCGCTACTTACTCACACTCAGAGACAGCCTTTATAAAAATACTACTTGTGTTAAAATTGTGTCATATTGTTTCTCAGATGATTAGCTGTTTACCGTTTGGTGGTCTTCCTGGAGGTCTACTGCCTGCAGGTATCTCGTTATTCGCTATTCTAATCACTCTTGTCGAATCTGCTCTCAACGTGTTCTTTCCAGTATCTCGTTCTCTGAAAAAAACTCACGTTGAGTTAATTTATGTGGGATGTAAAAGCAATGGCAGCAAAATCAAAACAAATTTAATGCAATCATCGAGGATTACTAATTTATTATTCATTATTATTATTTAATTCGAGATTTCAAAGAAAAAATAGCCTATAAATTTATAGGAAACATGATTTTCGAAGGGATAGATATATAAAATCTAAATTTCAATACATTTTAAAGTAGTTATCCTCGGTGACTGCATTCAAAACATTTTTTTTATTTTTTTGGATATTGCTGACTTCTTTTATATCCGTCATACGAAAGTTACGTTTAGCATATATTTAAATGATCAACGTGCCAACATACTACGTAGAGATCTGATATAATATGTACATATCTGAGATATTTCACACGCTTTTTCTTTATTTCTGATTTCTGAATCACGTCTTTATTTTTTAAAATATTTTTTTATTAAATTTATACATATTTTCTGTTGTTATAGATCGTGCCAAGCCTTGTACAACTTGTCGGCAAGTTTCTTTTCCATTTTCTTGCATAAGTACATATTTAGTTATAGGTATAATTCACATAGATAAAATATATATAAAAGATAAAAATATTATATGAACACAACTAAACTTAGTTATGAGACTTGGTAACCAATCGAGATAATAAAAAAACTTGAATATGAATATCTATGAATCACTGAGATCAAAATAAATAAAAAAATTATAGAACGGCTGAAAATAAAAATAAAAATAAAAAAAGCATTGAAGCCAACGATATGAGGCACTGTGATTTGCCTAAATTTCCAGATTCAAGTTATTAAGTAGGATTTTCCTTATTTCCCTTCCTCTCCTTGTAGGTTGAGTGATATTCTTGAAGTGCTCCGGTATTTCATTGAAGAGTCGTGGTACTGTGTTCTCTCTTGTTCTTGCTCCGTAGAAGTTGTTGATTTTTTTCATACTGATTTCATGTTTGTGATTTGCCGAGTTCTATGGCTGTGATTTACTAATTCCTTTTCCTCTTTATAGTGCTTCATGATTATTTTATAGTGGTATTTTTGTTTAACAAGGAGAATTTAGCAGTATTTAAATATTATATTATCATTGTTTCTGCTTTGGACTGTTATTTCTTACAATTATAATTACGTTCATGAGTCTTTTTTGCATGTTAAGTATTTTTCTCATATACGTCTATTCCAGGTACTTCTTAAGCTTATAGAAATGAGGTTTAAGAAGCAAAAGAACCAAATGTACGTTGAATACTTCCAACTTCTGGAGTTCTTTAATAGTTTTTCTTGGTTAAATATCTGTTGGAGAGTTATAGTAATTAATTCCCCACTGAAACTTTCCACAAGTCTCCAGGTAAAGCGGAACCTTTTTCGTTAATACTTAATTTTAAATGCCGTCTGCGTCGTTGGATAATTGTGCAAATAAAATCTCACATATAATACTCTCGACTAATTGAATAATTTCTATAGAACGGAGCCCACCCGAGAGTTCAATTTCGGATCCGTGCTAATCTACGAACCATACGCCATAAATCCGATCATTTTTTACTCGACTTGCTTATAATGCCACACGATACCTGAGCACTGCTGGTTCTCAAAGTGTTGAAATTTAAATTGTGAAATTTAATAAGTTGGTGCAAAACATCACCTTCTTCACTCTGGCACTAATGGGGAAACCTTTTTAATCCCTAAGGGATTGGCACACTACAATAGCAGAGAAGATGGTCCCACCACACACCCAAGGCGTTCTACGAGCAAAAGCTCCCATATCGGCCCTTCACTTTCGCCACCCATGTTCGGCATTTTTTTAATGCTAAATTGGCCGTACTCACCGCCCCGCTGACACTCGTGGGAATGCGGGCGGGATGGGGAGGTGTCCACACAAAAACTCTACTCTGCCTCCAAGGCGCAGGGACAATTTAAACATACTTATTATCCATTTCAGTGGGAGCTGGGACTCTACATTTAAGTCAAATGTTTTCGCTCGATGTGTGCGGTGCATTACATATATGCTTGACTTCACAACTAAAAATTAGATAATTTACCGGCGTTTCAAAGTTTGCGCGTATCTCACACCATCCTCAAAATTTTCGCAGGCTTAAATGTCCAGAGAAGATTGAATATAAGGTATGCCTCACAATATTCACGACATGGCCCCTCAATACATTACCGACTTATGCAATCCGTTTTCCGCAAATAACAGACAACTAACACTTCGCACAGCATCAGCATCTAATACAAGTAAGTTACTTGTAGTGAACTGTGCTTTCGTGGTAACTGAACCAAAGTTATGGAAAAACAACTAAAGACATTTATTTAGACAATCATACAAATATCTAAAGAATCAGACCGACAACACTACCTTATGTTTTCCACTCTTAGTATGCGCTCCGCTAAAATACCCGATACTTTCAGGTACTCCCAACTAATATAGTTTTAAAAGTTATTTCCATTTTTTGCATTTCATCTAGTGAATAAGTAATAGTTGATAAGTTTTCTAGCCAGTAAGTTGTATTGTAATATTATTTTTTTGTGTAAAACGCCCTTGACGCCATAAAAATGATACAATTATTATTGTTAAATATATGTTGATTTTTTTCTCATAAACATGTTAATATACATAGCTTTCTAACTAGTAATAATACCTCTATATTTTACTCATCTTAATGTCGCGAATATAAATTCGGGACAAAACTGCTCTATTAATTTTAAACGCACGAAAATATTTTTTATGTAAAACATCTCTTAAAATACATTATTACCTATTTATTAAATTTAGCATTCAGATTAAATGCTTTTATCTAGAATACAACGAATTTTCACGATGAAATAAAATTAAAAACTTTTAAACGCTCTGAAATGTGTCCATGAACGATGAAACAAAAACAATTTGGGAACAAAAGGAGAGCGGAAATTATTTTTTAATACGCGCGAGGTTCTCATGCGTTGATCGCGTTAACAAATAATATTGTCACGGGATCGTGGCTTTCGAAGGCAAATTAAACACTTCATAATATTTTGAAATTTTCCAAGAACACAGAACTGGATTTAATCCCCATCATTAATCAAGATAAATTAAAGATGTCTTATAGAGACAAAGCTATTTTTATGTGGGAAGTAGTTATGGAATTCTTTTTGGGTGTTCATAGGTCTTACGACCTATCGTACGGCTGGCTTTAGTGTTGTATACAGCTCATGAGTCATATAATGGACTTCTTGGTGATATGCAGAAGATTAATTATGTAGGACCCTTCAATATGACACTAAAGGGACTTGCGTTGGAGAGAAGATAGTCCGTAAATTTTTAAAATTATAATTTAAACTTGTTAAGAGTTCAATTTATTGTGAATAAGTATTTTATATTATAGTTCATCATCATCATCTTCATCTTCTTATCATAGTAGAGTCGGAGGCTCAAAGACTCGACAAATGGCTTCCAAATTTACCTGTCTTTTGATGCTTCGATTTGTGTTAACCAGACAAGACCCATTCCATTTTCATACACTTTTTGTTTTACTTCTCCCAGCTTAATCTGGGGCGATCCACCGATGGCCTTCCTTCCAAGCTTGCCAAGAGTATACTTCTCGGTACTCGTTCCTCTGAAATTCTTAGCACATGTCCAAGCCACCTCATTCGTTATTTCTTCATATGTAGGAGCAGGGACTCCATGCCTAGTGTATGTCTTGTGTCGGCACTTCTCACTTTATCTATCAATGCGACTCCCGCTACCCCGCTTAGAAAACTCATCTCGGCACCTGGATCCTAGCTCTCACTCTCTCCGTTAGGCTCCAAATTATTTGATGACCATATATAGTTATGGCCGTAAGTACAAGGGGTGTTTTTTTAAAGGCTTATAACTTGCTTTATTTGACAGATATTTTAATGACTAAAATATTTAAATATGATTTCGGGCATATAACCGCCGCGGCTGGCGTGTACATGGCATAATCTGAAAATTCAATTTTCATTCACTCTTTGCAGTAAATCAGGCTGTATTTTGGCAATTATGCCCCAAATTTTGCCTACTAAGTGCTCAATTATTTCTTATATATCAGCGTAGACATGCAATTTTACATATTTCCAAAGTAAATAATCTAATGGTTTCAAATCGCACGTAAGAGATGGCCAGTAAACAGGTCCATTTCGTGAAATAAATCGTTTGTCAAAAGTTTATTCTCAGTAAAGTCATTGTTTCGCGCGCTGTGTGGCATGTGACGCCGTTTTGCTGACATGTCTGCAATATTAATGCCTTCCAATTGTGGTACGAAAAAGTTAATAATCATGTCTCTGTACCGCTTACCATTGACTTTAACGTTCTGAACATCATCATATTTGGACCAATGATCCACCGACTCATAAAGCGAAACGGTGACTTTTTCTGGATATAATGGTGTTTTGACAATGACTTGTGGATTTTCATTGCTCCAAATGTGGCAATTCAACACATTTGAATTGTAAAAATTGGACCCAATTAGATCTGCAGATTTCAATTTCAATTTCATTTTATTAACAAGTTAGTATAGTATATGATGCAGTAAGCATCGAAAACGTTTTAATTAATTTGTTTAATTAAACTGTCATTGTGTGAAGTAAACAAGGTTTTGTTCTTATTCAAAGTCAATTTTATTTTTAATATAACATTTATATTACAAACATATTTTTAATTTGTAAATATTATTAATAAGTGAGATAATATACAAGCAACAAAATATCAAATGTATATATATATATATATTCATTCATATCAAAGGTGTAGGAGAATCCTGCTTCGGAAAACCCCTTCAGACACATGGAATATATCAATACCCAAAGCGATTTTGTTCAGCATAGCTGTAGCTCTTCCAACAGGCAAAACCATCGGCAGGTCGGTCCTGTATATTGGAATGTGAAACAATCTATGCTCACCCATGTTGGGCCCATTTTGTTACGTGCCCAAAATTTATACTTAAGTATTAATGCAATTAAAATATCTGTCAAATAAAGATAATTTTTTGAATAATTAAAACTTTTTTAAATATTTTTTTAATTTAAAGTTCTCCGCCTCTAAAAAAAACATCCTTTATATGTAGAATTTTAGATGTTACCTTATATACCAGCATGCTGTTGCTGCCTGGAATCTTACCATTTTTTTTTCTATTTTGTTTATAATAATGCATTGAACAAAATCTTTAATAATTAAAAAAAACTTTTTTGACCTACATTGCATAAAATTTTTAAAAACTTTTAATGTAATAATGTGTAATGCCATGTAATTTTCTCTCTAATGTTTTTTGCTTATTTTAAAATTTTATTATAGTTTTTGTAATTTATATTTTATTTCGATTTCTCTTATTTCTTTACCTTACTTTACCGATAATTCTGTATTTCTGTTCCTAATTATTTTAACAAATTTAAATTTATTATATATTTGTTCATTTAAAATTTTACTGTAATGTATACTAATTGTTTGACACATTTTATTATTTATTTGTTCATTTAAAAAATTTATTGTAATGTACACTAAATTATATTTTTTAGCTCTTTTTGCTATGTAAATAGTTGACTGCCTTCAAACAGGTAATCCCTAGTCAGGCAGTCGAAGTGTAATACAATACAAAAAATAAGATATGTATAAAGAACTATTATTATTATTATTATTATTATTATTATTATTATTATTTTTCAAAGTCCCATTGGAAGAGTTGCATTTCCATACGTGTGGTCATCAAACATAATTTAAACACTTTGGGAAACGCTGCGGTTATCCACGTACGTTTTCCGTTTTCCACGACTCGATAAATTTGTTTACCTGGGTTTAATTGCTCATGAAATGACGTAAGGCGTGCAGGGCCGGGGGGGGGAGACTACCGGACGGCGGGGACGACCGCCCCCGGGGAAATAAATGCAGGGCGGTATTTCGATTTAAGAATTGGAACGTGATTCAAATGTTTATGTCGTGGCGGTAAAATTTGAATTTCGTGGCTTGGTCTTGAGATATTCCATTCGTGATAACTTTTCCGTACAGGGTGATTCGAGGACGTATATGTTTCACTACGAAATCCTTTGTTGAAAAGTTAAGGACACCACCATATTGGTGTCAAGGGTCAATAGGTGGTGCTTGTGAAATCGTATCATGTGGCATATAATAATAGTAATAATAAAAGTTGTCACGGAATTGTAGCTGTACGAGTGCAAATGGAACACTTAAAACAATTAAAAAATATTTTTTACACACAGGACACGATTTTAATCGAAGCACCATTCTTAAATTCACACTTAAGGTTTCTAGAATATTTCACAGAAGTTCACACTAATTTACTTTGCTAGAATCTTCGCTGCGCTTTTATCTGTCGTTAGATATATCCGCCACATTTCGCGCGTATGTTCGCTCTGTCGCTTGGTTACACTGCTAGCCATACTTAAATACTGCTGCATCGTTCGCTTTTATCTGTGTATGCACGAAACGTCATAACAACTCTTATTCCGCAGCGCGGTACCCCCATATTTATAGAGATCCATGTTCATATCGTTCTCTCGATGCTTTCAGAATACACTGGCCTATCCCAGACCCTACTGGTAGTTTCCAATTTAGTGTGAAAGGTGGAAAGTATAGAAAAATCATCGATTACGTGCAATCATGTACATTGAAATGAAATATTGACTCTAGGAGACTTTTCATATTTTTTCCACATAGTATCTTTTATTAATCATTTCAACTGACTTATTATTATTCTCATTAGATGAACTTTTAATTAATTTTAATAAAATAAAAGAAAATAAAGTTTTAATTATTATTTCTTATTTATATTTTAAAATCGAAATCAGCCTTACTCTACTTTTATTTTACCATAACCCAATCAACATTCTAAAAAATCTTTTAATATAAGTAAGGAAACAAAAATAATACTGTTATTTTTAACTTAATTATAAATATTAACTTACCAGCGTGACAAAGCTGTCCCTTCCAACGTCCTATCTATCGGTGACTGAGTTGACACGAAGAATCAACCCTCAATAAGTCGAAAAAGACCACAACAAGTGTCCGCCATGTTGGTCGATATGACTAACAGTAACGGTAGGGTTAATGTGATATACATACATATGAGTAAAACATATTGCAAAAAATATTTTTCTAAAAAGTAAACAATGCAATACTGACAACGTGCAATGACGCGCTTGTTGGCCTAGTGGTTAAGACGCTTGCCTAGAAATATTCTCTCTTTAGATTAGAATAAAATAGTAAGACAGTAATAATACAGATGTGACAAGATTTCGTGTACGTATCTCTTAAAAAGAATACTGTTACCAAATTTTACGACGAGAGTTCCGCAAGGTTGTAAAATTTATCTATAGCGTTTTTATTCCAGTGGAGATGGTTCCAGCATCTTGATGGGAGCATCCCTGGAATGCATAAATGTTGGATGTCTTAGTCGCTTCTGTGCGGAACTGCATACACTTCCACTGCACCACTCAATCGAGCGATAAAATGCAGAATCAAAGATGCCACGGCCTCCCACATCCGTACTGCAGAATGGTGAATTTTCTAGTTTGTCTTCAGTGCAGACGTGAATAATAATTAAGATAACAATATTTTTATATGTATACTCTGAGAACACAATGACTGGATTTGTCCACAGGATTATTACTTAATTAAGATAAATTATATGTAGAATAAAAAGTTATTTATGCTTGTATATAACCAGTAAAAAATACTTTTTTGTCTACCGGTTTCGAGGGGTAACCCGTTTATTCGTCAGGACAACCACTACACCAAATATAAACAGCACTTAATAAAGTCCTAAATGCACTAAGTTTCTTATTCAAAAGGATTAAGAATTTGTGTAGAGGAGAGAGAAAGAGGGGGTGGGGTTTATAGGGGGTGTTGAAAAAGTAATTTTTAGTGGTTTTATACTAACATAAATAACATTTTATTTAAGTGTTTGACCACAAAGTTAATGCTTTAAATATTAAAAATATTTATAATATGAATTATAGATGTCTCACAGATATGAAATTAATTAAATGAGAAACACGTATGGAAATCTTATATACGATTACCCAAGGCTTACAACCTGTATGAACTGGCTTAAGTGATCAATCTACACAATGTAACATTTACAAATACCATCGTAAGAACTTCCGCAGAAGTATCGGTTTGCAATATTGTATTCCGTCGGGCACTAAAAAATAAATATACAAAATTTGTATTTAAAATTTATGTTTCATATTTTTCAAACGGTGTAGATTTGTATAGAGAATTTTTCTGTTGGAGGGGGTGTGGTAAAGAGGGAAAGACGATATGTGGCCTTTGTTTTGTTTTGTTTTGATATGGGTCCTAAACAATGAGTATACAACATTTGGGTCTGGTCTGTCGAAAGGCATAGATTTGTATAGAAAATATATCAAGGAGAGGGGGTCCAGTCCGGTGCCTAAAGGTTGCAAAATTTGGATCGGATTGATCGTACGGTGTAGATTTGTGTAGGTAACATACAGAGTTTAAGTTTCAAAGGTATAGATATTAAATTAATTAGTGTTGAAATATCGAGATAATTTTCCTTAGGTACATTAAAGTTTTTCTCGCATTGACGGAAATTGTAATGATTCGATAGCGCAGAGCGGTATTATAATTGCTGCATCTTTCGGCTGCAAACGAATCCCATCTTCCCAACTTCCAACTTTTTTCACTCACTGAATATCTTGGCGAGGCGCAGAATCCGGATTAAGCGGTCCAGACGCCCCCGTATTCACTTGGCCGCGAGATGAAATTGCTTCTCTAAATTCTCGACACGATTTCATATTTTATTAATCAAAACAATCTGGTGAAAAAATCAGTTATTCGTGATTCAGTCATTTTAAAAATATTTAAATAAATAATTTATTTAATTATTTATAATACGATACGACAGGTATGCAGTTAAAGGGATTCAAGTACAAGATTACAGTTACAAATAAAAATCACAAAAGATGGTTATAACAATAACAGTACATTAATAGGATAAAATAAATATAATACATTTGAGTAAATTAAAAACATAAGTGAAAAAGAGAAGTTTAAACAGGAAGAAGAAAAAGAAAAAAATATTTATCCATTACCATTTAGTTGAGACGTAAAGAATTGTTTCAATTTAGTCCTATACACAGTAATACTATCAGCAAAAATGTCGACCACCTCCGCATGTTCATTCTCTTATAAGTGTAGTCTGGGGATTAAGAAGTTTTCTAATACATTAGTTCTCTGTAATAATTATAAATTTCGGTAGGAAATTAAATATTTTTACTGCAACAAAGATGCAGCTCTTTTACAATTGTGCATTTCTCATCCTGGGAAATGTGCAAAGGTTAGACTCAATATTTAAAAACTCGATATCGCTAAGTGCGCGCGGCATTGCTGCTGACGTAGATGGGGACGAGGAAAGAACGCAGATCTATATAGCGCTCCATACCATAAGTGTTTTGCGTCGAATTTTTACTCAC
The DNA here is from genome assembly GCA_016648135.1 of Agrypnia vestita. Lineage (NCBI taxonomy): Eukaryota > Metazoa > Arthropoda > Insecta > Trichoptera > Phryganeidae > Agrypnia > Agrypnia vestita. Next base: position 6,064 of record JADDOH010016170.1, on the reverse strand, counting down.
ACACGTTTGTTTGGATGTGACGTTTGTCTCAAAGGTCTATGTACAATGTTTTAAGCACATAGAATCAATTAAAAGATTAAGAACATGCAGAAAAATTATTTAGAATGATTTCAAATGCACCTTGATAGAGAATTTTCGCTAAAAGACGGCAGATGACGAAAAAGGCAGAGCATATATCGTCTTGTTAGTTCACAAATCCTTCTGTACGGTGCTGTGATTGGATGTTGCATACGTGCAAATAAAGAGTGTTTGAACGAGTGAGTGAATTTGAATATGTAGAGAGCAATTCTGCTCAAGATTGAATTTCGCGAACATGTCGCGAGGGGACTCGCAGCTGAAAACAATGTCAACCGAGCTTCGCCTCCGCTGTCGACAATGTCAACCCTCAAGTGTATTATGTCGGGCAATCGAGGGAAACATCGAGACCTTGGATCGACAAGGCGTCATCTCACATGTTGGACAAATTTTGTTTTTTTAAACAGTGTTAAAAACTTCTTCTTCAAATGTAGCAAATTTATTTTGTGGTAACATAATTATAATTTATATAAATTTACTTTGTAAAAACCACTAATTTATTAAAAAAAAATCAACGTGTTTCGAAGCCGATGGCTTCTTCGTCAGGATAACAAAAATAATATTTAAAAATCGAAGTATAGATCAAAATATTAAAAAGTTATGTATGGAAAATGATAATATAAAGTACCTAAAATGATAATATAAGTATTTAGGTACTTTATATTATCATTTTCCACATATTACTTTTTAATATTTTGATCTTTACTTCGATTTTTAAATATTATTTTTGTTATCCTGACGAAGAAGCTATTGGCTTCGAAACATGTTGAATTTTTTTCAATAAATAAGTGTTTTTTACAAAGTTCATTTATATAAATTAGTGTTAAAAACGTCTCAAATTTTGTAGTACGTCAGGACAAAATAATAAAATATAAATATGAAGGAGTAAACAGTGTATATTTGATAGTTAACGATCTAGAAAATATAAAATAGAATAAAAATTAAACTATGCAAATGAAAAACGCATTTGAAATGGAGGATTTTTTTCTTACTTCGAAATATTTACTAACTGTAAGCCGTAAAAAATGACGAAACATTGTTTCGCATCTTTGTTAATACCTAGTATATATTTATTATATCTTTCTGGCAGTCCGCGGAGAGGCGGCAGTAGCAACATGTCTTAAGCAGCCGGTTCAGGTTTGCTGGCCCGGAGTTCAAGCCCCATCTCCGGCCGTTTAATTTGTTTTTTTAGCTATGAATTCGAAACTTGCACGAATTTACGATAGACAAAGAAATCATATCTTATTTGGATTACGTGCCACGTGGGAATAAGTTTCGCCTCCTCCGACGAGATGAATTTGTTTTTTTAGCTGTGAATTCGAAACTTGCACGAATTTAGGATAGACAAAGAAATCATATCTTATTTGGGTTACGTGCTACGTGGGAATAAGTTTCGCCTCCTCCGACTAATACTCGAGGGCAAGATATGCCAAAAATGGTTTATGAAATTTAAATCTGAAGATTTTAGTGCTGAAGCAAAATCTCGAAGTGGAATACCTAAAATTTTTAGTGAGCTTCGAATTTATATAGGAATTGAGGTCAATTCCAAGATGTCAATTCAAGAATTAGCTAACAAACTGATTCTCATAGTCCGGTGTTCATTAAGATGCATTAATAAATTGGAAATATGAAGATTTGGAAACTCGGAATATACCAAACGAATTTAGTCAACAGAACAAATAAACTTTACGAGATAAAATTAACGCTCAAGGATGGAAAATTATGAATGGGTGGCAAATGAAAACACTTGGACATTTAAAGTTTAATTTATTACCAAAGAAAGTCACTGGAGTTCTGCAAACTGAATACAATAACCTTAAATATATTTTCACTGTAATTATAATTCAATTACTGATTTTTAATTTGCTAGTATACATTGTATCCTGACGAAGGGACCATTGGCCCTGAAACATGTTGAAATTTTGAAAATATAAGTAGTAAAAACAATTTTTATTGTGTAGAAGTTGTGGTCAAGAAATTTGAAATGTATGTCGTATGACAACTACGTTGAAAATAATCAAAAAACAAACCCGGTGAGGTCACAATTAATCTATATGATGTGTTTTGTGATGTTTTTTGCTTCTCTAATTGAACCTTTTGGCCTGTTGAAGCGTAACATTAAAAAAATAAATTATCTTGCCCATTCTCTTGTAAGAATACAGTAAACGTTTCGTTATCTTTTAATTTTAAATAATATTGAACTAATTTTTTTCGTGAATCTACAAAATAAGTTTACATACTTTTTCTGAGTCAGTTTCCGTCATTTACTTCATTTCCTTTGACTGCACCGAGTCGCAGGATTCTTTTTTACATTTTTATTTTACTTTCCCTTGAAGTTGAAGCAACGCCCGGGCTCTTAATTAAGTTGCAGCACGAAATGTTTTTTTTCTTGCTGAATGTCATTAACCTCTCAAAGCAAGATTTAATATAACTTTATTTATGTCTCAACGGGATTAAAATGCCACTGTCTTATTGTTCTGCTAAACGATTTTTAAAAAAATTACACTACAAAATATTGTCTTCATATACAAGATATTAGCTTTTCCGTTAAATTTATTATTTCATTTAATTATAGGCCTTCAAAATGAAAATTAAGTAAAGGAAACTGAGCACAACTTCAACACCTCTTTCTGTTCAAATGATGAATTAATAACAATACTGGATGATTTTTATAGTGCAGAGGCATCGAAAAACTTGTAGATCATTGGCAAGAAGTTATAAATTATTTGAGAGAATACATTATTGACTAAATTGTTTAATTTAATTTTTTTTTATTGAAAAAACTGACAAATTATGTTAGCACCCAATACAAACACAGACAGACATACACATTTGCATAGTAATGTATGAATTGGGTAATTTGATAAAAGATCTATATATCTCAACAGTCTCATAATTAATTTAACTAAAACTCTTTATCCATGGGAAAACAGAAAAATATGAATTGAGATAATTCTTAAGAGATCTTTTTCCCTAAAAGATACTCAAAACCATATATATACACGGGTATGCAGATATATTAAACGCATTTTTTGAAATTATTCTTTATAAGCTTACCCGCGCGGCTTCGCACAAGTAGATTTTTGGTAACTTTTAGTAATATTTTATAATATTTTTAACATAACTTTTTGAGTTCAACAACTTCTATAGAAAGTATTTAAATATCTCTCACTGTTAAGGCAACGTTCGTAAAAAAGCATTGCTCGATCATTTTTTCGTCAACTTTAGTTGCGAAATAGGTCACCACGATAAGCCATGTTATTGTAACGAGATAATATATAACCTATGTTCACTCTGAAAGTTCATTCTAAATATTGGTGAAAGAATTTTTGAAATCGGATGAGTGGTTTCGAATCCTATATTCAAACATACAAACTTTACCTTCTTATGTATTGGTATTAATAATATAACACGTATAATTTCAAGTAATTAAAATCAAAATCACTCTATTTTCATCAATTTAATAGATAAATATCAACATGTTTCGAGAACGATGTTCTCATTTTAAGGATAACTAGTATAGTTAAGGGCATATAAAATAATATTATATAGTATTACTTGCTTAGTAGATATATTTTTAATGTAAATTTGATAAAATAAAGTAAAATTTCGGCACCGATCAATCCCTCTTTTGACAGTTTGATCTGATTACGGGAAGAAAAATGCCTTGGAATACTAGTAATTTACTCCCTGCCTCAAAAACAAAGGAAGCCCGGAATAAAATAAGGAATGAGGGTCCTTCGGGAGTGGAAAAGCGAATAGAAAATTAACTCGTTGATGGCGATATTAAGAATTCTGATTAATTAAAGAAAGAATGGTTAATATTCCTCAAAGTGCTACCTGATTAAGATTCTGAGGGTTACGGCAATAAATTAATGTTTTTACTCTCTGTCTCCTGCCATTTTTCTCTTTTTATAAAAAAGTTCTGAGAAATGATTTCTGCAATCAAACCAGAACAGAATATAATATAAGAAAATTAATTATATAAATTATAAAAGAAAATAATTTTAGAATATCTATACCTATACAACTCAATGTCTATCTGTCTGTCTGTCCATCTGTTCTGGATACATTCTACTGTTTGATCTATCAGTTTGACTGATCTGACTTAAATTTTGGATATGTGTTCTTCGACAGAAAACATGGGATACATTTTCTCCTTCTCTTTACTCCACTGTCTCCCCCTGGTGTATTCTCTATACAAATCTATCTGAAAATCCGTTTGACATGACCCAAATTTTGCATACTTTTTTAAGCGCCCTTGAGGTGAGTATTTCGCGAAAACGGCGCTATACAAATTATCCAATTATTATTATTATTATTAAGTACCCAATGTAAAATATAGGTGACCATTTCAACAATGGTCACATTTTCCTTTTCCCTCTTTACTCCACCCCAGCCCCTCGATATGCTTACTAAGCAAATCTTTACTGTTTGACGAATCTGAAATAAATTTTGCATTCTTATTCTTTAGGACAAGGAGGAAAACAAAGGCCATGTATCCCCTCTAGACTAATCCTATCCATCAAAGCCTCGATAAAATGGAAACGTTGTTTTTATTAGAGGCTTTGCAATACAATGAAACCTTTGTTTTCCCCCACAAACTTATTTTCAACTTAAACCTTAACCCGTGCAACGCCGGATATAAACAGCAAGTTAATTATTTAAATTATATAAAGAAAACTAATTACCTTGCTTATAAAAGTAATTATAACACTCAGATAAATCGTTTTCACAAATCTATGATAATTTAAATTATATTATTTAATATAATTTAAATTATCATAGATTATAAATTATAAAATAATATTATTTAGTATAAGAGATTAATTTGATGTATACCTACACAGAGTATCTTGTCGCTATGTTGTTGAGGGAGTCTCATCCTAAATATTTTTTACACTTTGGGTGAAATGTTGACAGTTACGGAGATAATTTACTTCAAAGTTTGCATTTTTTCCAATTTTGTGATTTATTTTTTTATGAAACGTTGATCTATCACCACAGTAACATAAAACTTACAAAATATTTGGAATATTAAAACAAGTCAAATAAAATTAAAAAGAACCTTATTCAAATATATTTACAAATTTCAATATTTTTGTATAATTGTAAGATTTGGCAGATACTTCGTGGTGCAACATTATAATTTAAAATATGTTTTACTTTACTTTGTAATACACACACAATATGTCTCATGAGAGGGACTGCTCCTCTCTAAACTATAGTAGTAATTTAATAACTCATATTGTGTGTGCATTACAAAGTAATGTAAAACATATTTTAAATTCAATATTTAAATTTTATATTCATATTGTCACGTGTCGTGGCTGCAGGAGGAATTAATTAATTAAACTAACGTAAAAGGTCACTTATCGCTATTTAATGTTTTTTTTCGAATAACTTTACATTTTTTTTAATAAAATAAATAAATACTTATTTCTTAAGAACTGATATGTAAAAGTACTGTCATTTTTGACGGGTTATAACTAGTATAATATATTTTTTTAAAGAACAGAGATGCGAACACGGAATACGTGTCACATCAATATTCTTACTATTATCAAACTAAGCTAAACGCTTGCGCTATGAAAATATGACTAACTTGCTGGTCTGGAGTGCATATTACTCAGCATATTCATTTTTCTATAAACTGTATATTTCTATTTTTTTCATTATTAATGGGGTCTTTGTACCTTCTACAGTGCACCCTCTTGTACAAATTAGACGGGACTCGAATTTTTCCACTATTGAAAAATCGTGCAGACATCGGAACAATTATTTCATTTTCTGACCGCAAACTTTTTCTCACCCCTCCCCTCCCGCCGGAACATTTCTTAGAATCCTCTTTGAAACTTATTTTTAATTAACTACGTGACCGAGTTCAAGACGCGGGCAATAATCTGCCCGTTCGAAAGATGCTGGAGTTATGTTATATACAGAGTTGTAACAACAGCACGCAAGGTTCTCAAATTGTTCCATTGTCTTT